>JAUOBX010544162.1:0-10010 GCA_032360705.1 Eupentacta quinquesemita
TTCGACTGCCCCTCGGCTTTGGAACGCTCTCCTAATCCATCTCAAATCTGCGCCATTGGTCCACACTTTCAAGCGACTCCTAAAATCTCATATGTTCGCTTCCTATTTCAGTTGTACAGCGCCATGAACTGTTTATGGATATGTGCGCTCCATAAATATATGTATCATTATTATTATTATTATTATTGTTAAATTAGGCATGAGAGTTATAATAGGGGATAATTGCCAGGTTAGAGAAAATCATGTTGTCCTTCGTGAGCAATTGCTGTCTCTATAGACTTGCATATTTCGGTAATTACGAACTTGGACAATATTAAACTTACCAGTTTATTGAATTTCAATAACGCAATAAATGGCTTCATTCGCTTGCGTGCTTCAGTCTTCACTGAATGTGATTATTTTCCGTCAGGGGAAGGACAATTGCCACAAGCAGTTCGATGTACAAAATGTATCAGCCTATTTTCTCAATTGTGACAAGTTGATAGGTCTACACTAGAAAAACAACTATCTTTCAAAATGAAGTTTGCACATTTAGACCCATAGGATGCCTCAAACACAGGAAAGAAAGTGGACGCCTTAGAAGATGAGTTTGATAATTAGGCCTACAACTTCAATTTCGTGAGTCAGTGATAATGGGAGATCCGTGATAATGTCTTATCTGAGCTAGAAAGGGGAAACAATCGGTCACTGTTTATGTGTACATATGTAAAACGTGATAGTGTTGCATGTCGAACTTTGAGCCATGTATTGTCTCGTAAACATAACAATAGCACTCATTATTCAACGATAACCCAATCAGTAGTCACTACTAAAGATTGTAATGTTTTCCTGGCGGATGATAAAGTTCGATAATACAATTAACTCGGCCTTTTATTTTGTCATGGATATTATGCTAATACAATGTATACGCCAGCAATAAGTTTAATGCGGTCGTCGGGTTACGATATCAATGAGACGTGTCTCTTTGCTTGTACTCAGACAGGTCAGAGGAAAGTTGCTGCTGGTTTATCCGCTTCAGAAACCTGTGTTCAATGCTGCAGCTGAAAATCAATTCCAAATTTCAAAGCAAATCACTCAAACCTGTCAAACGGCCTGTTCTCATCTAATAATGATCAGCTCACGATCAGCTCATTCCCATAGCAGTTAGCATGATCCGCTCTTGTTAGTCATTATGTACTTCAACATGGCAACTTTTTACAGGACTCTGACTAAACATCAACTCTTGAAGCCTCTTCAATGCTATACTCTAATCAAATTTGCTCCATCCTCGCAGTATTTCCCCAATATCATATATTGTATCTTCTGATTTTGTGGTAGCGAGGAATAGTTACGATCGACAGTTTACAATTAGTGAAATGGTGATGACTGAACAGACTTTATTTACATACCTTTTAGGGAGTGATGTCCCATGCATATTAAAACGGAACAACACACTTGGGGATAACGTTAACGTCCATTGTCCTGCGATAGTCAATTTCTGTCAATATTAGTTGGAGGGCTGTCGAGACAAAGCATATAATCATATTAAACACCAAACCTCACGTTGCTCGTACAAATTATTTTGATCTGTAAGGACTATGAGACCCTTGCTTATTTTTGGCTACAGTATCTGTTTGAAAGTAACTCCAATTAAAAAAAGTTGGTGTTCAGTACCGTAATTTGCTCATGCACGTGGCTGCAACAGATAATATACCGAGCAATACTTTTGGCCACATGGCCGCTTTTCTGCCACGTATTTTCCAGTATAAAAATTGCAAACTGCTTGGCACAGCATGGAATTATTTTTGTTTATTGTTATTGTGAGTTTTGCTAGGCAGAAACAATTTTAAACAATGAAATCCCCTAAAATATTGTTCATCGTGCGTTTGTGTAGGTTTCACGATGAAAAGTTTTGCAGCATATATATGGTAATATGCTACCGTTACAAATAATATATATTCCACCAGTATTTCGCTGATCCGTTCGAGTAATTATATGTGCGGTATATTTACTAACGAGACCAGAATCAAATATCAAACGGTAATTAGAGTTCATTTAAATAATTCGTGCGCGATCATTGTATTCAAATAATATGGCAGACGCCCTGCAATTTTTATTATACATATATATTATATTATACATTATATATAAAGTTCATTATACGACCATAGATGATCGCATGTCAGTTTTATATCCATCTACCGATAGAGATAAAGACGAATATTGATGATCCGGCGAACATGAGACTGATAACTTTAAAAGATAACTCCAGGCAAGCGGATTTCTTTCTTACTCCGGATTGTACATCTGAGACCTTTCTGAAGGTATTTCGTACGATATCGAAGACCCCCGTCAAGTCTGTGACAGCAAGTTCAAACTTTCTGCCTTGTCAATACATCGTTATTCACTGTACAGCACCATTGATGTACAGCTATCAAAAACTCCCCTGAAATATGACGTTATCGACGACCCAGTGAACACAAACAGTATGCATGACACGTACATATCATATACATGCCCCACGTACCAGTGCATAAACTGAACTACGTATCGCACGCTACGATAAACGATCTTTGTCTCGTGCGAACTTAACTTTACCAGGAAGGGGAGTAACTCCCTCAACTCAACTATTGTGCATTGTGGTTCGTCCTGTGGAGTGAATATTACTGTACAGTTTATGCAAAAAATATTCAGAGGTACGCTTTGACCAGCTAATGCGCACTGTATATCGGAAGGTGTTTTCCGATTAGCAACTGTCATTGTGATGCCTCAATCATGGTCTTTGTTAGGGTATGGGATTATAATCAAGGAATAGAGTTAGCGTAACCAACCACATAATTTATTCCGAAGTAGTGCGCATTGGCCTGCTCCGACTGGGAAATTGTAGTTCATTCATTGAATTATCATCACCTCAATATATATATATTATTCAGGTCGTTTGACTAACTTGCCACGCATCATCATACCTGGTACGACTGAATCCGAGTGAGGTGATTTGACAGTAGGCTTAACCATTAAGTACTGAAATGTGACAAACAAGTTGAACAGGCAATACTACAACTTGCAGTCATACATTGAACGTCAATTTTTATCAGTATTCGGCTTTTCCTCAACCAGAGCCAAGTATTCCAGGTGCACTACAAATCATACTATTCAACGAACTGACTTTTTCAGCATCCGCAAATTTCACACCAATTGCACCGCCATTAAAGTCCAATTAGTCCTATTAGTGGTGGTGTGAAGAGGTAGTTGATTCTGTGACAACTTCACAGCTACCAACTCTTCAACCTCTGTGTTTATTCTGCCTTCTTGATTTATTAGGATTGAATAGTTAAGATGAACCCAAATTAACCTTTATCGGGTTTGGGGGAAATTCGACACAATTCATCGGTTTATTTTTGTCTTCATATCGATGTCATATCGTCCTTGAATGGAGAGATAATTAGAACTCACTCCTTTTAAATTTTTCTCACACTTTACGTGGATGTTACGGGTCAGTGGACCATTACGGGTATGATTAAAATAAAAAACAAGAGGGCAATCCACAGAGTGGCATATCTCATCGACGGTCATTGTTGGGCCGACTGCCCGGCAGAGTCCTCCTCTCAAACTGATTAAACGTGAACAATATGCTACACCCATATAGTAACAATTGTATATATTGCAATTGTGAGACCAATACATGTTGCCCAACGCTGCAAATAATCTACAATTTTCAGGGGGTACTTTCCTCAAATTTAATTCCGCCCCAATAGCACATTTTCCTATGAATCTCAGGGGCTACTTTGGTTATTTCAGAGGTGAAATCACCCCAGCCCCCGGTATTTTCACCCCTGAATTGTTGCCTCAATTTGAGGACACATATGTAATTTGTTCATTTTCACCTAGTTGCAAAGTTTGAAATCATTTAAGCTTTGCAATTCTGGACTATCATGAAAAAATTGCCGAAATCAAGATTTGCCCAAAATCAAGAGATTTCTCTTTAAATTCTTTATTTTTTGTTCATTGTGGTGAAACCCAATGAATCTTTGCAGTCTTTGCAGTATGGATGGTTGAATGGATGGATGGATGTGTGTGACCAGCCTGACTGGACCGATCAAGCTGAAATTTGGTGTGCGGGTTTCTGACGATGTTCACAGGAACGTTTTTTTTTTGTACTGATGAGGGGTAATTTTTGTTGGAAAATTTGAAAATTGTGGAATTTTGATGAAATCCTTGTTATCAAGCAAAGTCCAGCCTGTCCGGTCCGATCAAGCTGAAATTTTGTGCGTGGGTTCCTGATGATCCGTACAGAAACGCTATTCATTTTTGTACCGATGAGGGGTCAATTTTGGTAAAACTTGGGGAAATGGGAGCTTTTTATATTCAAAGTATTCAAGTCCAGGTGTGAAAATTGTGGAATTTTGATACAATCCTTGTAATCAAGCAAAGTCCAACCGTTCAAGCTGAAATTTGATGTGTGGGTTTCTGACATTGCGTACAGGTTTGCTATTTATTTTTGCATCATTTCTGGGTCATTTTTGGCCGGGAGGGAAATTGTGAAATTGTGAAATTGTGATATTATCAATGTAATCAAGCAAAGTACAGCCTGTCTGGACCGATCAAGCTGAAATATGGTGTGTTGGTTGGGAACGATACATGGAGAAACGCTGTTAAATTGTGTATCGATCAGGGGTCAGTTTTGGTCGAAAATTTGGATGTTGTGAAATTGTGAGTCCTTGTTATCAAGCAAATTCCAGCCTGACTGGAATTTCCAAGCTGACATTTTGTGTGTGGGTTTCGGACAATGCGTACGCCATTTATTTTTGTAGCGATGTGGGGTAAGTTTTGATAAAAAATGCGAGCTTTTGATATTATAGGGATTTCAAGTCCAGTCTGACTGATCGATCAAGCTGGAATTTGGTGTGTGGATCTATTTTGGTCGAAAATTAGGGAATGTTCATACATTTATTATTTTTGGCTTGTTTATTCAAGCAGAGTCAACACTGCCTGATCAGATCAGTAAGTATGTTGACCATGACCAACTAAACCGAAATTGTACAAGCTTTCCCATACATTTATTATTGCTATCAAGAATATGAATACTTCTCAACCACAACGAATTTCTATAAGTCTCCTGGCTTTCTGGTTTTATGTGAGGGAAACCTGTCATTTGTATTTTTCACCTTATTGCAAAGTTTGAAATTGATCGAGACTCCCAATTCTTCAGTATCATGAAAAATTCACCAAATTCACAACTTGCCCTCGAATCAGGGAATACCCCTCAAAATTTCGCATTATTCGAAATTGTTGGTCCAAATTCCATAGCTAGAGTGAAAAACATTATCTCATATTCTCCTTGGTTTCAAAAGTTTCAAAAATATTTTCAATAAACGGAGCTATGGGTTGAGGAGGTTGAGGAGTACTGATGTATAGGAACTTATTTCAATTAATTCCTATATTCATTATTTCCATATTTCTTTTGGTTGTTTATATTCTTCGCAATATGTCATTACATCATCTGTCAATTGCACCATTGGCAGCCATGGGTGTTTGTATGTGCGAAGTTCAGTGAAAATACTTCTGTCAGTAGGCGAACGAATCTATATAGTATCCCAAATCCACCCTTACAAGGCCTCTCCGGGCTCCAGGGAAGAATAATTGGAAATTGTCCTCAGTGATAAAAACTATCCCCAAATAAGGCGCCTCTTAAAATGACTACGATAATACTGCAAGCAATTAATGGGACCCATATGATCCGATGATGGTCCTCTTAAACTGTCAAAGTAAACTAGATGTTGAATAACAGATCACAATTCACCATTCATGGTATGTCAACATCCTTTTCATATATATCACCGGTAGTCCCCGAGAGTCATTTAATGACGAATTGAGCTGGGCCTAATATAATCTGTATTCGAATGCGATATCAATTAAAATCTAATGGAGCTCATATTACATGACTTGCAAATTTGAAATTACTCAAATCTGTGAGGGCGATAATAACTCACATCAGACGAGGAACTTTTAATTTGTGAACCTAATAATTGACCCCTCTTCTATTCGTTAAGAAAGTACAACTAACATATACAACTATTCATATATCTATTGAATTGAGCAAATGTCGAACACGATGCTTTTAGAGAATTGCCTTGCCATTGCCATTATGTCTCAATCATATATTCAATATGACTAGTCATTTGTTCCAAATACGCTGATGATTTTCGTTATCAAGGAATAAACTAGATTTCCTCTTGAAAAACACTCTTCTATCATTATCTCATTAATTTTGCGAAATATTTCCAAATGGGGCCAATTCAAAAACCTTATGATTATTACGATGCCTAATGTCCATGAAAGTGCCACAGGTTCTTAACAAGTCGCCGCCTTTCAGCTTCTTGCCCCTTCTTCGTCATTCCAAATCTCTTCTATATTGCGTTAGGATGATTGATTAGACGCATTATGGTTACTTTTGCTTCGAGTGTGTTAAAAAGGTACCTGATTAAGTTAATAGTTGTTCTTCTTTTATGAGTAAAATAGCATGCGATTTGAGTCCGTGCCTTGGCCAGTAACAATAGGAGAAACAACTTTGGCGCGAAACCCACTGAAATATAAATATTTTGTTGTGCTCCGCATATGGATGACATCAATAGATTGACAAGCAACATACACTACTCAAGAGATACATTACATTAACTAAATAATATAACAACTCCACTAATGCTGAGTAGAATTCTCACAGTAAGTACGTATTTCTCACGTAGTTTTTGTGTCGGTAACAAGTTTAGGTATACGTAATATTCAATTTTACTTGGAACTAGTGCAGCTCTTAGCCCACTTACTGACATCATTTTGTGAGTACAAGTATAATTGTGCCTATACAGTTTAGTCTCGGCGTTACCGTGACTGCATATAATAAACAGGTTCATATGACACACAGTACAGTGTTAAATGGCAACGGTGCTATGTGCATGGCGTCACTGTGCAATGTAAAATACTATCGTACTCACCGGATTCTGCAATTTGTTTTTGTCTTCCTTTGAAATGAACAGAACGATGTATCTCATTTAGAAAATTATTCCGACTTATTAATGAGTTAATAGATGACCATTACTTCCATGTGTCTATTAATGATACACAAACGAAAATAAATTAATCTTAAGTTTCTGATCTGAAGACTTAACGTCACATATTATCATACGATCGAGTTACATCATGTTGTTACTTGTTTGTAGTTCAAATTGTATTATTTATATAACGAACAATCCTATCACTGGCATCTAGGATCACTCAGCCTTTCTTAAGATTTTCAATGGAGAAAACTTAGCCTTCCTGAATTAATAAAAAAAAAAAACCTTTCCAAACGAAATAATAAATGAATAGATATGAATAAAACCATCATGTAAACTAGCGGAAAGATTTAATTTTTGTATTTCCCCATTCAACCAGTTGTTCTGCTACCAACTGCTACTAACAATCACTGTTTGTTATCCATTTCATAACAGGTGCATTATAGTCATTTGTATTATTCCATTTAGTTGCGTAGTGGGGCATGGGTTTGGGGAAGTTTATGAATCAACAAGAAACTACGCAAATATATATCCGAATATAAATTGATCGATTTCCTCTTTCCACAATCTTATTCATTCCACAAATTCTCAAAAGAAATGAATGATACGGTAATAGCTCAGTTCAGGATTTTTTCATAATCTTTCCCCGATACTATCTCCACAAATTAACGACGCAAAAGTACCCCACCCCAGGCAACCATTTCCAAGTTATTCCTCTGTCTGCATGTTTTTACTCGCCATCCAATTGAAGTTCATTTATGGCTCTATACGCTATAGTTCCGTGTCACCTGGCGCCTTGTCAACACAATTACTCTGTGTTTAATCAGGTCTCCTAGCAGAACTAATAATATTGTCAGGACACAAAGAAAAACCCATTTGTTGTCTACCGGCGATGATCTTCAAATTATGAAGAAGCGTTGCATCGTCGGCGTAAACAATTTGAAAACACTGGCTCTTCGTTCAATGACTTCATTTCATGATATTATAAGACGGTTAAACTAAATTAGTTTGCACTTTTTTCACCGTCTCTAAATTGGATGAACTTATGCGACTGGAAAATATTATAACCGAATGCAATGATTGTTTGCAAACAGTGGAAGTAATAACCATACATCTTCATCACCATCGCCATTATTATTGTATAGTTGTGTTAGGAGCATGCGATGTGAAAATAACTGGCCAATATCACTTGGGGCGTGGTCGCCTAATTGGTTAGGGTGTCGATCTAGTCATTCAGAGATCATCGGTTCGAGTCCGCGTTGTATCCTTTAGGAAGCGTAGAAGAAATAATTCATCGACATACAACCTAACAGAGACCACACGATCTGTTCTCCAAACTCCATGGCACAAATTGTCCCAAATTGAGGCGTAAGGCTAAGCCTAGAGGGACAATTATTTTCAATATTGTTAATATGACACTGGCGCTCATGGAGCGCATTATCCTGGACAGTAACAAAGTGATAGCCCAATTCCCAACCATAAATTTTACTAAAGTAAGTATTTACTAATATGAACAGAACGCGCTTGCCGTATATTTGATGGCATTGAGTTTCAAAGACCATGGGGTGGTGAATGGCGGCCTCTCTCTGGAGGGTTCCGACACAAGAACAGACTCATCCGCTAATGACTGGATTGAGCGACGCGATTGATAGAGAGCGATGAGGACCTGCAGGTAGACTAGTGACATAAAATCGGTTTGTTTCTGTGTGAAATTCGATATGACATTATCTGCATATGCTGTGAAGTTGTTGAATCCTTCGCTTTCATCAGTTGTTCCACCTTTAGTTATCCAAGTCTCTCTAATACTGGTACTTGGCTATCGATGCTTCCTCTTTATCATCTCCTTCTTCGTCCCCTTCTTATTCAGCGTAAGATATTAGTCACTTTCTCAGAGTAAGAGTTAACAAAATCATATTTTTCATTATTATTATTACTATTATTGTTATATCGTTATTTAAAATTCTTGAAACTGAATGCACCCAGTATAAAACAAAGAATGCCTAAAAGTTATCCAATGACGCGTGTTGGAGTAGGTTTCAAGGTGAGACAAAATGGCGTTTGGATTTGTTATTCAATGGAATTAAACGCGGCACAATGTTATAATCAATGGATACATTCTTTCCATCTGGAATAATTTTTCCCATGTACTTCAAATGTGTTCATGAAAGTCAGGAACCTCTTATCGAATCATTTCAGAAGGACAACATACTGAAATCAATGCATACAAGATGGCTGTCCTCTTTGTAACTACACGAACTGCTCCATTATAATTAATACCCTTTCTCCCATTGAAAAGTTTAGAGATTTTAGTCCTGGGGCAGGAAAAACGCATCCACACACAAAAAGGTCCATATGTACACTGTCCCACTGTCTATACAGGCGGTGCATATTCGTGACAATGACTGTCACCTATCAAGAAGGGCTGATGCACGCAGCATGATTATATTTTCTCTCACTGTATTCGCTTTCATTCGATATTATATTACATTTGCTATTAAAATCCGCTCTGATTCGTCCGTTCATCCTGATGTAACAGAGGACCCTGAATATTCATGAAAGAACATCTATGATCACTGGCGACGCCTGTAATTACTGCTCTCGCCGGACCAATGCCGCGAGTCATCCTCCGTGTTGTTGCTTAGCAACAAAATCCAATTGAGACGCCTAATTGGTGCTTCGATGCGATTACAGGTGGTCTTCTCGGGCACAAGGCTGATATAGCAAACAGCAACAGATCTATCGAGTCAGCATAACTTGGCGAGACGCCGTGAGTGTGAATCATTTTGGCGGGAAGATTCGCGCGGGAAACTATTGACAATCGCGTGGAGTGTTCATCTTCGGTTGACGATTACGAGTTTGCATTCTGTAGTAAGCGCATACTTATTTTGGCGCATTTTCCTGTCGGATCGTTGAGGGGCTTGAGCAAAGTTTATAGTGAGTCTCGTTCAAAGCACGACCGGTTGATGATCTAATCAATAACTG
>JAUOBX010544273.1:0-10009 GCA_032360705.1 Eupentacta quinquesemita
AAGGCGAGTTATCGCCGGTGCTCATCCACGATCAACACGGCCAGGGTTCCTTGATGAGCCTTCAGTGGCTTCCTGAATCAAATCATGGGTATAGAACACAAGATTGTGATATGGTAGCCTGTTATATTCATTATACTGTGTGCAGTGTTCGGGACGAAGTACCGGTAATGAGTTGAATTGCAAAATGACACCCTGTCTTCAAGACATAATGGTTCCTTAATCTTCTGTTCGATTCCAATGAAACTATAGTGGATGAACAAGTACTAAATGTTTATAGCAAGTCTAATCCACTTCTTCGACTTTTTATATATTTTACTACAATATATTTCGGTTAGGTGTTCGGGTCATGGTAATAAGTAGTAAGTCCCGCGTATACTCCTGGTATAAATAACATTGGAAATGACGAGTGAAGAAATAATCAAGTCTTGTAGATCGATGGAAGTTTCAGGAGTACTAGTATTTATTAACACAATTTTCGGCTGCTCCTGCATCCCTCTTCAGTGTTAAGACGAAAATATATATGAACTGGAGATGGCAGATATATATATATATGAATGTATACCACATTTTGAAGACATGTGCCGATCTTGGTGTCTTTCTGTTGAAGCGTGAATTTAGATGAGAAATAGTTTGATACAAATTGTCATGGTATACAGTAATCACTAGACCATAGGCCTGGTAGATATCACGCTTTCGGTCTACACGATCTGCCCATGCCCACTCTCATCGACGTAATGACACAGAGCAGAATTCTCGCGCAAAATACAACATTTTTCTACGCATCAACCTGGCGAGTAGGCCTACTATATAACCGATCATAAGCAGTCTGCATGGTTCTCCGTACTCGACAGTTCCCCTAATGGGGAAGGGCAAGGCGGCGAGGCGAAGCAACGAGAATGACTATTATGAGAGATTACACTAGGAGAATCTGGGGTAATCATTGACTTCAGGTACCATAATCGAATTACACCTCCACGAAATTATGTAACTACAATGTCGATCAATGACTCAAATTCTGCCCATATATGTCAATCGTATTCCTATATAGAAAACTACAGACTGTCGTTCGTTGATAATCCTATTGGTATAGGACGCACGAAATATAATTTTGTGATAAGAGCCTCAGCATGCATGTATCCTTATTAATATATCATTAATCAACTCGAGAATTACGGATACTTTCAACTCGTAAAATAAGTTTATTTCAGGACCGGCGTTCATGACATATTCATATAGTTTAATTATTTTGTCAGGTTCGTACAGGCACATAATATATAATAGTATTTATGAAGTCCAAATCAGATGCTCCACCATAAGTAGATGAAAACATGATGTTAAGTTTCATGTCATATTAACGAATACTTCTCATCTTCCGAATGACAGCAGTTGGAATATACCTATATAAACAGTGACGATAACCCAACATTCCCAATTAGAAAATTATATGATTGTATATTGATCAGATTAACCCCGTGATTTCAATATATGGCACGGCATGTACAACATTGCTCCAGAAATCTATAGTGCAAGAATGCGCACCATGCACTAAACAGCACCACCTCTTCTCACTTCCGTCCCTCCCTCACACCCTATCTTAATTACTAGACAGGACATGTATCTCAGAGAAACCTGACGCGATAGCTTTTGAAACGCAGGCCCTGGCAGCCAGTCCCACGCGTCCATTCTACAAGAATCCAAGAATTTGCCCGCTCACCGTCGTCGGTATCAACTGCAAAAATTAGCAAAATAACTGATACGGTAGCTTTAACTGATAACAGAAAACAATTGCACAGTGAATAATTGTTTCCCATTTTGAGTAATCTGGCTGTTTATTTACAAAGTTGGGTGACGCAGTTAGATTTGATTTTGCAACTTGGTAAACACGCTCAAAGCTTACAACTGTTCATCGCTGTATACAATTATGCATGTAGTGTTAATACATTGGGTCTGGACCAGACATGGAAGAGAATGGGCATACTGCGAGAAAAGACTATGATGGAGCAACAGGGTAATAGTCGTTAGACGATCATGTGGATACTACTCAAGATTGGTCGATTCTTACCTTGTCACTTGATTTACGCACACACATATTACATATCTCAACTAGACATCTGTCTAACCCGCTTTCTTCATACAGAAGCTACATATTGTTTTCTTATTACAAGAAGCATACCAGTTTATGATTTCTTGAATGATTTCCGCAGGTGGTCATAGCTTACAAAATGCCATCACGTTCATGACAGGGAAATCCGTACGCTGCAACCTATTGCGGGACTTATTTTCTCATTCGTCTCTCCCAACATTTTCATCTCGACCTTCAGGATTACTTTAGGGCTAACTAGAAATGCATGGGTCAAACACGCTGTTGTTTACTCTGAAAACAACGCCCTGTTTGTCAATCCGCCTGGAGATCGTACTACTGCTTATCAATGTATACATGGAACAGGAATGGCAGGCTATGGGCTAGACAGCTAGACGATGCATACTGCGAGGAAATGATTATACGGTCGAGCCGAGAGTATATTTTCTATGGAGCACCAGCTAGGAAATGGTTATCATTTGAATATGTGAATACTTTTCCACAATTTGTCGATTCTTATCCCCCACACGGTTTACGCACACATATATCACATATCATAACTGCATAATTAAAGCAATACGTGCATGCCACGACTTTCCTCATGCCTGCTTGTCAGAGGATACAGTACTGATGAAATATTATATTGGATCTTATCTCGCAGAATTTTTTTATCAATCATAATTCTCGGATTTAAATGTCATTTTCGAAAATGGAGTGACTGAGTGAGACAGAATCTGAGAGAATCTGGTAAATTACCAATATGACGAAAATCCACGCGAGAAGTAGTGTATTTGATGAAGACAGGTTGAGAGGCAAAACCACGATCAAATATCTCGATAATCTGGCAGACCATAGAAATGGGATGTGTCTATCCCCCCATTTATTTAATATCTCAGCTCTGGCTAGGCTTCCGATGAACGATGTTGTGATGGATTTGGTACTCTCTAACAAAACATATCATAGCTACTTCATGGTTATCAGCTTTCCAATGAGGAAACTGTAGCAGTAAAAGAAGCAAGTTCATTCTCATAAGTCGTAGACATATAACGCTGTTGCCGCCAATACTACTGGACTAACCCAAAAGCAAGTGAATAATAATTAAAGAGCAGCAATAATATTGACAGTAAAAGCGACACCGGAAATCATGCCATTCAAACCGAGTTGTTTAGAACCGCCTGAATTCAAACAGTTATACAGAAGAATCACGCCTGGAAATCCCTGCCAGGTGTGTAGAATACGAACACACAATTTGTTTTATTGATCACATTGTCGTCAAGCGACAAGAGTACTCCAAAGGTGAACGTAGTGTATAGCATTCCTGTCTTAGTATTCCATCGTACCATATAATCATGTAACCTATAGGCATGCATGCCCCATCTGAATCCTGCATGTCGTTCATCCCCGATCATAGGTTTCTCTGGAGTCAAGGCTGGCCGGATGTTGAACGATCATAAAACATCACTTCAAGGCTTTCGTGCTCTGCATTAAAAAAATCGATCCTATGAATTGGTCAAGTATATCCCTCACTGAAAGGATTCACGGGGGTGTATTTACATCGAACGGGTGTGTGTACAGGTAATAACAAGGTAATAGCCTGACCATAACATGTTGATACCAGAAGCAAACGGAGACCTTCTTCTATTGCAGGTCTTCAATGAGAAGGTATTTTACGAGAAACGAACTATCATCTATGGTGATGGGGTCGGGTTCATATTCAATGTGAACCTTCGGAATGAAAAATTATAATTCACGAAGATTATCAAGGCAGTGACAAAGTTATAGGAAAAACAGAGCAACCTGCGATATATTGGTTGATGTTAATCATGGTAAACCTCGTATAAATTGATTTTTGAGTGACACTGTGTGGAGCAATAAAAATCCTGGGTATTTTTATATTATCACGAAACTACAGGACATACCATTGAAATGTTCAATGCTTAGAGTAATCACGAACAATCAAACAGACGTGTTACTATGGTATTAACAGTAAAGTAGAGCCCATTTCATTTGGCTTCTTAGAATTGACTTTTCCGTCGTATTATCGAACTATATGCGTACGAGGACAGCCCTCACTCATAAATCCGAACACGACTTCTCGCTCTGAGAGTCACCTCATCATGCACGGAAATTGAGGAAAATGAATATTTCGTTGTGTAAACTATCTTTCATATTCTGTATTGTGGACCTTTTTACTCCTAACGTACTTAGTCATTTCCTGCTTAATATTTGTGTCAATTCATTCACGAATCAGTGAGCCAAGATGAAACGCTGTTTGTATTATTCTCGTTCGACGGACGTGAGTGCATTATTTTACCTTGCAGCCACTTTCCCACTAATGGACATGTTAATTAACCGATTATGAGAACTGATTCATACTCTTCCACACGGTTAGTCACCAGATAACGCGCATAGGCTATATTGCAAATTGTAATCAACGCACTGCGTGCATGTCACGACTTGGTTTTCAGCGGATATCAATTTTATATTGAATTTCATCTTGTCTTTGTCTTGTCTCTGTCTTGTATTGTACCGAGAGGTGCCGTATTTTATCTGGACAGGCTATAAGACAGGGCCAAGCCCAAATATAAGTCATATCGACCACGTATTGCCCCCAGTTATACCTTAGTTTCTGCGAATTCCAGTTCCTGTTGGCTAGTAAATCTTTAATGCTAGGTGCCTGGAACTTCACCAACCGCCACAGTTCAAAACATTACCAAGTATACTGGCGAGCGGAAGAAATATGTATTTGGTGTGACGGTAACTACATGCTGCCAGGTAAATATCTAGACATGAAGAGTATCAAACTGTAATGGTTCACGTTATTTTTCTGAGGATTCAGTGCATAAAATACGAGTGTATACAATACATACACCTATGTCATCTTTTCGCATCAATATATCATACGAATTTCCATCGAGGTGTTTATCAGTGAATGGTAATGTAATATTATATCGAGTCCTATCCTGTGCACCAATGCATCTTTTCATCGATGAAATTTCCTCAGTTTCAAATTTCATCTTCGATAATGAAGAACTCTTCAATAGCACAGACTCCCTGGGTTGTGTTAATTTCCGGTTCCAGAATACATTTAAAAAATCAAGGTTTTCCATCAGAGTAAGAAGGATCTACGCTGAATCCGTAGCGTACATGGTGTGCACATGTTAGAAGTCTGTCACTCTAATCGTCATCATGTAGGCATGAGCTGCTGGTTTACAGTTTCGAAATGCGAAGCAATACTTCACCGCGCCATCGGAGGGCACAAACCGGTGACTAGAAGTAAGAAACCACACAGTTCTACTGGAATGTGAGAGAAACACTGTGGTTACGGGGGAGGAAATATGAATGAATATGAGCATGCCATATGTTTTTTATGGGATAAATCCCCCTATATCCCGGATATTAGGGCGAAACAAGAAGAATTGCATTGCTTTGGCAATCTTTGTTTGCGTATCGGCGATTGCATTCATTTGTCCTCCTTTTCCTGATATATAAACGTCACACATGGGAACGTGCCTCAGCAGCCGAACCATCCTGAACAAATTCAGACGAAACTTTAGAAAAATCACGCAGGGAGATCCCTGGCGGATACGAATACGAATCGAGGAAGTAATTGCTCACGGGAATTCCAGAGTTCTCGTCGTCCAACGATACCTCTTCATGGCCAGACCTAATATACAACACTATATAATCCGTGTTCACTCTGTAACTCTTCCGTGTCTTATCTTCCTCCACGAACGATCGTTCATTTCCGACAACAATTTCCACCGGATCCAGAAGTAGGGACAGGGTGCATATGACCAGTTTATTCACTTTGTGCCTCCAGGTGGTATTTAAGACCGGTATAATCGCTAATGCATAATGAATAAACGGTGACTGAACAAGGAGTTGAACTTGTCAGTACCAACCTAGGCTTTTATTTACGCGTCCAGAGCCTTAACACAGATGACCATCATTTAATTACTATATTGGCGACGAGATGCACATAAACAGTGGTATCATGAACGGTGGAATCTTACAGATATTGAATTGAGGAGAATTATATTAAATCGACCGTACGACCGACAATGTATTGTTGTAGTGATATTATATATTTTTGGAAATTTGTCATGCCGCAACTTTCGACCTGGGTATATGTCAGTACACCATCAATTGGCCAACCAAACCGAGTCACCCTGGAAACTGTATGGGCTAGATGGGAAGAGAACATTGAGATATCCGAATAACTCTCGGGAGTCGGAAGTGGGCGGCTGTCTCATCGTAGTGCCAGTGGTGACTACCCACGATGTTGGTTTTCTCAAGAGAGTTTGTTTAGTACGACCGACAACGTATTGTGGTAACAATAATATATATTTTTGTCATGCAGCAACCTCCGACTGGGTATATGTCAATACACCAACAGTTGCCCAAGACGGAAGTCGGCTGCTGTCTCTCCGTAGTGCCAGTGGTGGTTACACACGATGTTGGTTTTCCCAAGAGAGTTTGTTATACGTGACCATGTATGATGTAGAATACAGTACGGTCAGTCTGCGGGGATTACAATATGACGCCTTCGCTATCGGTTATTCATGTGCACGGTGCATGTGAATACGATATGTAGTTAACTGTTGGGATTGAAATAGACGATGAATAATAGCTTGTAGCAGGCGCCCCTGATTCTCAAATATTGATTTAACTCATAGAAAACTACTCATGCTTAATATGAATGCCCTCCATGAGACCAAACGTGCCCCTAATTGTACAAGATGCTAATAATTGAGAGGTAAACTCCATTCACCCCAGCCTCAATCGATGTCAATATGAATCCTCATTGGGATTGTTCAATTCCGTTGGGAACTCTTCGCCCATATTTGTGAACAAGTAATCAATCTATCAAACTATTATAATTGAAGAAAGTTCTCCAACTGGCCTCGTACATTGCTGTTCACCTCAGCCTGGAACGCTGAAAGAGCTTGGGGATTATAAACTGTCTCTGCTGACATTCAACTTTTCAGTAACAGAGCAAACAGGCTACACATTGAATGTCAATTCAATCCATTTGTTTGTGAGATTCCTAAAACACCAGTAATATGTGCAACGCGATATATCGCTCATGCTTGAAGTTGAGCGTTTTGCTCAATCGTTATAATTCAGCACAATAAATCAGTTGAATAAATGAATGATGCCAGGATGCACTACACATTTGATAACTATACCATGTTGTTTTTTGTCTATTCAATTCTGAGTAAATGTCGAGAAAGAATCCCCTAACCTTAGGCTTGTATTATTGGCTAATATAACATCCCACTTCTCACTTATTTATTCTAGAAGGAAATAGATTACATTCTTAGAAAATTAGGATGTTTCAACTGTGTCACAAACTGAAATGGAGACTATCGCCTCATGCACCCAACTGAGGTGGAAGTCCTAATTAGGACCTATCAAGTCGATCCTATTGTTGAAGGTCAAACTGGTCAGACAACATACCTTTTTCTTCAGTATTACATCGCTGCCCGGCATCGCATCACAATAACACTATGCATTAATAACATCGCTACCATCGCATTACATTAGCACTATGCATTACCAACGTCGCAACCATCGCACCGCAATAACACTAGGCATTAAAGATTTCGCTATCAACGCACAGCAATAACACTGTGCACATCGTACCGCGTAACACTATGCATAACAACATCGCAACCCCCGCACCGCAAAAACAATATGCATCACTAACATCACAGCAATTGCACCGCAGTATCATCATGCATCAACGTGTAAGCTAGCATCTCACCACGATCAAACTATATATACAATAGCAATATAGCTACGACATCACGACGATCACGGTCTTCGTACAATGAAGACTGGCGATTGATCTTACCCAGCGAATCTCTCTCGCCCGTGGCCTTCCAATCTCTCCAAGCAGTGATTTTCGATTCCAGTAAAAGTCAAGGTTAGGTCTGATCTCATATATATACTGATATAACAATACAGCTGAGGGCTTTCACGCACTGCTCACATATTCGATCGTGTTAAGTGCTGGGATGTTTTTATGTCTAGAGGGCGGCTACTACTATGGTGCGAGGAGATTAATTAAATTGGTGTGTATATGAACAATGAGGTAATTACGTGCCGCGAGGGAGTTGATGAACTTCTCTAGGTAGGCGCCAGTGGAATGCTTATTAGGGGCAGGGTAAATTCGGGTCTGTGATAGTATACGAGTGAAGAATGAGATTTCCGTCCTATCAGGAAGATCAAACCTATAACAGTGAATATCAGACGCGTTCCTTCGGGGGGCTATTGGGGATTTACTTAAGTACTATCGTCGAAACACCATTACATTCGGATCTATTTAGACCCCTGAACCTATACATTCCGTGTTCTAGTTGAGGTCCTCTATACATGCAATGCATCCACATCGATCCAAAACGTGATCGATCGATCCCCGGACAATATCATACTCTTATAACAGGCCTGGTCATTTATTTTACCCTACAGCTTTGTCGAGTCCGTATGAACTATGTAGACGAAATTATGAAGTGAGAGGACTGCATGCGTGCATACGTGCTCGGAGGGTAAGATGCGCACGAACGTACGCGATTATCAAAGTACGTGAGGTTGTATGTAAACAATCACTTGATTACCTGTCTATCATGGCGGGGACTAACCTGCTCAGTAACTCTGTCATCCAGGAACAGACGAGAAGCTTGTTGATGATAGGCAGCTAGGTAAATACAGGGTTTCAGAAGACAGCGTTGACATGATTCATCAAAGACGGTGCTTTATGTAATTATTGCCGAGTATAGAAGATCCAACCAGCTTCCAGGAGGCCCGGTGAGGTTGAGCCATGAGAATATCATTTCATTATTAACATTAATGCCAATGCTGATGCCACCAATGTCTTCAAAAACTTTCGGATTGGAAGACAAATAATTCACTAGCTGATCAATAATTTGATGAATTAGGATACATGCATGCTGGGGTTCTTATCACAGAAAATATATTTTGTGCGTCTTATTAAAGAGATTATCAACGAAGGACAACCAGTTTTTCGGGCTAAAGAAATATAATTGACAGATGAAGGTGTCGTGTAATTTGAGTCATTGATCGACATTGTAGTTATATCTCGTGAAGCCACAGAGTATTTCGATTAAAGTACCTGTTTGCAATGATTACTCCAGATCTTACCAGTGTTATCTGCCCCGTCACCTGGTTGAACACCTGTCGTCTTGCTAGGGGCACTGTCGAGTACTGTGAACTATGGCAGACTGCCCAGTCACTAGTTACAGATATACTCAACGAGGTAACAAGGCACAGATGAATATTATATATTTGCACAATATTCCAGTTGTATGTCAGTATGATAAGCGTGGGCATGTGCCAATCCAATTCGTGTAGAGTCACGCCCGATATTGACCGATATCTTGTGATCACTGTATCCCTGAGACTCTGAGTTGTGTGTTGGTATTCACGAAACTGACTCTGCCATTGAGCTTGGCATTTAGGCTCGCGAAAACCAACACAAAAGTCGATCAGTTCTTGTTTCCAATTTTTGCCTGCGTCTGAAAAACAAACATTTTTAGAGTTAGATATAGAGCAACCATAAATATATACCAGCTCATGTGTAAATAAGCGGTGGACTGTTCATAAGATAGGTATTCTGAAGAATAATTTGGCACATGTGATATTTGTACGCATGTGTAGGAAAGCTGCGTGTCCGTTTTTTTATGGTCTCGTCTTTCGTGGGACCTGTTTGTGTCTGTATCCTTACAATCCGAATACAGCATATATTCGTATAATTCTTTTCTTCTAGTCACATCCGTATGAATGTATTCCTGGCTTCAGGGTAATTCATTCATACACAATTGTTAACAATTAACTAGCACATGGGACTATGAAAACTAGCCACAATTCCATCCCATATCTTTGCAGTAATTGCGGATATATATA
>JAUOBX010544384.1:0-10009 GCA_032360705.1 Eupentacta quinquesemita
CAAATTATCTACGAGGATGCCCAAAAATGATTTTAATCTTCATTAAATTATGAAATAATTGCCCGCATCGGATTAGCGTCTTTGCCGGTTCGGGGGTGCCTAAAGCCCTTTTTAGAATTCGAACGATCTAGTAAAGAGTGGGGGTGTTTCGACAGGAGAAGGAGAGACGCGAGAGATGAGAAACTACTCATGTGTAAGAGAATATGCGAGTGATCCCCCGAAAGGTAAATAAATAATATGATACACTATTCAGTTTGTATTTTTACTCTTCTCCGAGAGCAAATATCCAAAGCGGTGCCGTTTAATTTGTTTAGACCTTTAGGTTACGATTTGTAACACGATATTGTGTCGGTTCCTATCGACTCCATACACGGATCGATCAGTGGTGCTAGCTTGTTAGCGACATATGTTAGCCGTGAAGAAATGTAGACTAGCTTCAAAACAAAGAAACAAAGCAAAGTTCGGAGGAGGTTGGATAAACGATGGTACTATTTTAAGAGAATGTTGCAAGATTGGTTTGGTGAAATTAGGACGGAGGTGGGTTTCGTGTATATGTACAGGATGTGTGAAACACTGGTATGTGGAGGGCGTACACAATAATTTCCGGCTAGAAGTGTTTTCGGCCCCATAGCGAATAGGGTTAGGATTTCCCGAGTTCCACAAGTGGTATGCCTATATACACTTGCCGTTTGTGGGCCGTTAAAGTTGACGTGTCGTCTGGGTATGCATTCCATTTAGAAATTTCACGGAACAATATATTGTTTGCATGAATGTTGTTAAATTAAGTACTCACTCTTCAGAATGTATTCAACATCAAGTGCAGTTGTATCGTGCGCATGAATGTTGTAGAATCAAGTAGTCCCACTCATTCTAGTCAGAAATCAAATTCCGTTTATTGAACCAGATTGGTTGTAAGTTCTAATAACTCATGTCTATCCAGAGTTAGCACACCTGCCGCCTTACTTTGTACATTTTTTGAGAAGAGACTCAAGAGAGGTCGATCTTCTCGATTCCACATAAATCGCCTAGTGTGCTGTTGACGAGTGATCCTTCTCTATCCAGGTTGATGTTATCGTCCGGATTGATCCGCCAACGTCTATCCATTATTTGGAAACATTAGACATTGAACCGATCCTTGATTCCATTTGTCCACTAAATTTGAACAAATCAACATATAATGAGTGAGACTGTGACTCCTCACTGCAAACTGTACATAGCTGAATTTCAGTGTTGTTCTCAAACAAAGAACCCGATGTGAGTTGCTCCACTGGAACATCTTTTTGCGAGGAATAAAAGTGTGTAGGACGGCGAATTATATTTACATTTCAACCAAATTATTATGAATCGTACATTGTACGCAGTCACATTATATAGAAATTACCGAATAGCACACGAATTAATTCTACTATTAACCTCAGTCTAATTATCCTTAACGAATTTAACACTATCTACATTGAACCCCTTGCCTTTCCGACACTTTGTAACCCATCCATTCCCTATACATTTTTATCAATTAAATATTAGATACTCACTGTGGAATAATACGACATGTTCAAGAATTTGGCATCGTAGTTCACATTTAAAGTTCCATCAACTTTGAAGAAAAAATTGTATCAAACACTTGTCAGGCCGCACTCGGAATATGGCATTGCAGCTTGGGATCCATACTATACCGTACGAAGAGCAGCACGTTTTGTCACTAGTAGCTAATCGCGTGAAAAAAGTGTCTCCCAATTGATAGCTACATTGAAATGGGATGACCTTCAAGAACGCAGGAAAGCCCATCGGCTGACATGTTTGTAGGAAATCCATCATTATATGATCAGTACCTCCAAGTCGTACATACCACCGGAGATTAATAAAGCAAGAAGGGGACATAATGAACAGTTTAAATTGTATACTTCAAGCTCTACCCATTTAGCTCTACTCATTCTTCCCAAGAACCATTAGTGATTGGAATAGCCTCCCACAGGAATGCATAGATGAGAAAACTGGAGATGCTTTTACTAAAAGTAGTGCTGCTGTTTGATTTGCCTTTTGACCACCTTGCACCTCCTGGTAAAATTCCCTTGCGGAGTCCTATGGAGGTTATCACACCAAGTACCAAGTGGTGCACGCATTCTAAAGCAGTGGGTAGATGTTTAGAGATGTGTTCATTTCTAAACACTAGTTTAATGGTACATGGTTCACCATCAGTATCAGTGTTCTCATTTGCACTCAATACAAGATGTTCCGCTCTCTTTGTATATTATAAATTGTTCTCCATTGTAACTATCTATTGTTCTCTATTGTTCACTCCAAATTACTTACCATTCATTGTTATCCATTGTTTTTTTAATAATTGTTCTCCATTGTTCACTATTGATTGTTTCTGTTTACTATCTATTGTTCTCCATCGCTTACTATTGATTGTTCCACATTGTTTACTATTTATCGTTCTCAATTGTTTTCTAATAATTGTTCTCCATTGTTCTCTATTGATCGTTCTACATTGTTTACTATCGATTGTTCTACAGTGTTTATTATTGATTGTTCTACATTGTTTATCATTGATCGTTCTACATTGTTTATTATCGATTGTTCTACACGGTCTACTATTGATTGTTTTCCATTGTTGACTATTTATTGTTCTCCACTGTTTACTATTGATTGTTCTCCACTATTTACTATTTATTGCTCTCCATTGTTGTCTAATAATTGTTCTTCATTGTTCACTATTGACTGTGCTACATTGTTTACTATTGATTGTTCTCCATAGTTTACTATTGATTATTCTCCATTGTTAACTATCGTTTGTTTTCCATTGCTCACTATTGAATGTTCTCTTGTTTACTATTGATTGTCTCACATTGTTTACTACTGATTGTTCTCCATTGTTTACTATTGATCATTCTCAATTGTTTACTATTGATTGTTCTACGTTGGTTACTATTGAATAATCTACATTGTTTACTATTGAATATTCTACATTGTTTACTACTGGTTGTTCTACATTGTTTACTAATGATTGTTCTACATGGACTACTATTGATTATTCCTCATAGTTTACTATTGATCATTCTCCATTGTTTACTACTGACTGTTCTCCATTGTTTACAATTGTTTGTTCTCCAATGCTTACTATTGAATGTTCCCTATTGTTTACTATTGATCGTTCTCTATTATTTACTATTGATTGCTCTACATTGTTTACTATCTATTGTTCTCCATTGCTTACTATTGATTGTTCTGAATTGTTTACTATTTATTGTTCTCAATGGTTCTCTAATCATTGTTCTCCATTGTTCACTATTGATTGTTCTACATTGTTCACTATCGACTGTTCTACAATGTTCACTATTGAATGTTCTACATTGTCTACTATTGATTGTTCTACCATGTTTACTATTGATTATTCTGCATCGTTTACTATTGATTGTTTTACATTGCTTATAATTGACTGTTCTGCATTGTTTACTAATGACTAATCTACATGGTCTACTATTGATTTTTCTCCATTGTTCAATATTGAATGATCTAAATTGCTTACTCTTTATTGTTCTCCATTGTCTACTATTGATTGTTCTCCATTGACAAACATAAACACTCACTTCCAAGGTCGAATTATTGCAACGAGCTGATCACTCCGGGAGGATTCCTTTCGCAATTTTACCGGGATAGCCTTCAAATATTTATAGCACTAAGAATGACTGGATGATTGTGAGAGCTGATGTGCGAATATCTACCCTGCTGTTTAGATGGGCTGACCCGGAACAATCCTGAGAATACTTCCTCACTGGTGTGTGGTACTTGAATGAGAGACTTGCATCTGCTACTCTCATTGATAGAATTAGCGAGTGAGAGAGGCTGCCGCAGTGTTGCATGATCCTACAGTGCCAACTAATTGATCCACAACTCCTCGGTTTTAGTGGCTCAGTCGTCAAGCCATGGATGTAGACATTCCGAATTCATGGATCGAATCTGTTATCGTAGATAAGAATAGCCCAACTGGAAGAACTCCAGACCAATAATCGGTTCGAATTCGTATATGTATGGCCGATGAATAACTTTTCCATTCTCCTTGGGCGAGGCGCTTCAACACTAGTGCCTCGTTCCACCCAGGCGTTTGTGCGTGGAGACCTATGAGGGAAATCGCGTACAATATGAATTTACGAAACACTTGTTTATCTTACGAATACGTTTCCGAAACTCCTTCACTCGCACATACGCTGTTCGTTCCCGCTATTCCACCCTCCGAGGTGGGGTGAGATTTATGACCAAGAACTCAGAGTCATTAGACTGTATTCTCTCAGTCATACGCTCATATCAGTATGTTCATAGACTTCATAGACTATCCAATAATAATGAGCATCATATACAGTGGCTGTTGAACATTTATAAGGGGAGGCAATGACTCCCCCTAGAAATGTACTAAATGTCACTCAAAAACGGCTGTAGCCGCAGTCAGTGTTGCGTGCTTCAATACAGGGAGCTAGCAAGCAGGCAAGCAGACTAGGAACATGTCGGAAAAACATGACTGATTACACAATTCTTGCTCAAATTCATTGGCATGATGTATGCAGTGAACGAAATTAATTTGGAATAATATTATGGGATGAGATACTTGAAGAATCATGTGGCGCGATACCATACCAGATATGTATTTTTAACCTCACAAAATAATATGTGAGCGTTAGCAACACCGAACTTACATCAACATTATAACCTACGCCTATATCCCGCGAGTGAACATTTTGAATAATAGATAAGTACAACTGTCAAGTGGGGCCTCTGTATCATTTCAAATATTGAAAGAGGGTGGACGTCTTGTAACTGTCAAGTGGGCGTCCGGTATATCAAATCGAACAAAATATAGGACAAGAACGTAATTTGTCTGGAGTATTGGTCAACGCGAACAGTACATATCGAGAATTAGCTACATCGTGGAAATTAAAAAGTTGAAAATAGTACAATACATGGAACAGAGTAGCTATTTCCATATTAGCATATAAATAAATATATATTGTCCAGTTGCCCCAGCAGTTTTAACCCAAAGTTATGGCGACATCCTCCCAATATCAATGAGACGAATTGTACCAGCTTTACAAATAGATTTAGTTCTGTAATGGTAAGTACGGAAACGAGTTTTCCAACGCGAATGTACGGGAGACCTATGGGAAAATAAATCATATTTCGCATGGTATAATAACATCGTCAATGAATTACTCGAGCCTGCATTGGTCTGTCACTGATTGATACTACCTCCTCTGTAAATCCCATCTGTACAATCAGACATAGTCTTGTGTTAAGACTATTACATCTTATGTTCATTTGTTCTCGGAACTAGTATATCGCCCTTATCTGAATGTAGAAAAAATAACCTTCTAATGTACTGAAATAATACGCATACTTCATAGGGAAATGTAGGCTACAAACGTTTCAGAATTGGAGTGAATCGCCGGCTGAAATAAAAATGTCACGAACGAAGAAAGAGCGCATGGGATCGTACGTATGTGTGGCCTACGCAAACTTTTCATCGCAACCTAAATAGGCGCAAACCAGGCTACCACGCACTCGTGTTACTCGTTTATGCCAATGTAATTGTTCCATGTTTGTATCCCATGCCACATATTTTAATGTACCGTCACAAGAAGGTTGACAGAAAAGTGGAATCAAACCAAAATTGGATGAAAAGTTATCTGATTTCAATGTCCCGTATACTATCATTATATGTCATTTTCCAACTGTTCATTACGTGCTCTGATTCGATCTCTCAATGATGATCTTACTCAACGTTTTGACTAAACTGTTGCCCATTGTCATTTAGGATAGGTAGGCTACATACGCGGACTAACGTACTAATGGGAGTGTAGGCCTACTCACCGTCCTAATATTGATACTATATACAACCAAGGCTTGAAATTAGCGGGGCCCAGGGGCCATTAGCCCCCAGAAATGCATCAACAACCCCTGGTCCCAATGGAATATGATGAACCAGGGGATATTCCGGAGCTGAAAAAGCCCCTGGGTTCTTCAGTTGACCACATGAAAATATGCAACATGTACGTAGTAATTTTTCGTGGGCAATGGAAAATCAACACTGTAGTGTATGTAATAATGCATACATGTGAACTAGTTCTATGGCATCTGGGCCTGGGGTATGCTTCCTTACTTTACAGCTGACAAGAACAGAATTAAGGGCCCTGGGTCTACCAAAGTAGCCCCTGGTCCCATGCCAACATACAGGAACCAGGGGCTCTTCTTTCGAAAATCAGCCCCTGGTCTCTGGTACCTAATTTCAACTCCTGTATACAACACTGGTCGCAGTATATCCACTGCATCACTGTTTCACTCGTTTATGGCGAACTCAGAACGATCTCTCTAAATATAGAAATTCCTTTCGTCGTCAATACAAATAACCGTACAACTGGGGCAAAGGTGATATTCTGGGCCACGAGACCTAAAACTCCGCTCAATAGGTAAGTAAACACCGTTCCTGCCTAATCGACCCATTTCGTGCCTCGGACAAAAGCCGGCTAATCCTCTGGTATATGACAGCCCGCCCCCTTCTTAAGCGCAGCTATATTCTCACCTTCCACCTCCTACAATAACGTCCCTTTCTTCTCTTAAAATAATATATTGGTATTATGGAGAATAACTCGGGCACAGCTGCCAATGAAAGTATGCCACAGGTCTGTCAGTCTGTTAGCCTTGCTAAAGCTGCTCAAACCCCATAGACCATCGAGGCAACCCTCGGGGCGTTATTCTAAAATTGAGGTTAGGCAAACGCCGGTATTAGAGAAACAAGTTTTCTTAAGAACAAAAGGCTGTTTACTTTGTGGGACGAGGGCAGGGCTCTTATGCTATTTCCGATGGTTTTGGCACAAATTCGGATTTCACAAACGTTTGTTAAACATGACCTGTTTTCGGGATTCTGGAGAATGACGGGAGTGGCATGAAATCCGATGCTGTCCGGCGTAGTATATAGAGGTGGGAGGGAAATGACTGCGATTTGCCCATTTGTGTTATTAGATTCTTTATTTTGTGCTCGGGTGTGCTGGATCAGAGGTATAGCTTCAGTAAGAGACACTTGACCACTTAAGTATATTAATTATTTTTTATCAAGACCCCTGCGCCACCCCGGCGACTAATGGCGAATATTGAGTTACGGAAGTAACCGGTTGTCCGACTAAAATGGGGCCAATGTAGTACCCTTAAGGGGCAGAAATCTAACACGGTGGGGGTTTACGGATTAAAATAAACGAAGCAGCAACCTCATTAAAACACCTTTTTATATTGTTGTGTGTTCACCGTATGGCAATGGCATGAGAAGGAATTAATTTAATTATTATGTTTTCGTATTCTAATATCAACCGTTAATATCAGAGACGCAACTATCGCGCAACAAGGGTAAGGCAGGCGTGATTTGCAATGCAAAGAGAGAGAGAGAGAGTATTAAGAAATGATTACAGTTATATAGATAGTCTACATCATATCTATAACAGTAGCTTGTCGAAGACACGCATTCCTCCGAATGACCGCCTATAATGGTTAATGACAAACTTGATTTATGGAACAAGAGGCCGATCCTGTATTAGAAAATCACACAATTAGTATACTATATGCATATAGAGACTACTGTTACCGACTTTCGGTCGACAAATAAATAGGCAATAGTGGGACATTGTCGTCGGCTCTCATAATTTGGGACATGCAGTGAACGATCCGTTTATAAGGTTATATTCTATTGAACGCTCTTTGTCTAGGGACTGGTAAAGGCGCGTATTCAACGAACTGTTTTCTGATTGGCTGCCAGCCTGGTTCTGTACTAATTCGTTGTTCTCTTTCTAGAGGGAGGGCGTTAGCGTTAGGACGGTGCAGGTTACCTAAGTCTGTGCTTTGTGTGTTCTAGTGTTGTCCACGGTGGTTGTGTTCCACGAACTTTTAGTCGCCTCATCGCAAACTTACCAATCTCATTACTATCGTAACGTGTTCATGTAAACACCATTGCTTCATGTTTGTTATTATACCACTGGTTATGTTAAATATGTTCATGAGGAAGTTGGAATACAGTTGATTCTGAATGAACCAAACCACGGGCGGATCGCATCTCATTTAACAATATTTTAAACTAAGCGTATCAGAAAAGAGGAACATGCAAAATCGCAACAGCCCACTATATGTAGCTAGTTTATATAGAAAAAAAATCAATTCTGATTCGTATTATCGAACTCGGCTGCGCCTCTTTGAATAAAACCATTTCAACTCAGAGGCGTGGTGGATTCTGGTGGGAGGCAGAACATAAATAAGGTCAACATTCTTGCCCGACCAATGGCTTGAACTCCTACTGTTTTTGTAGTGTGGAGGATTACTCGGATGATGAGAGTCGCATACAATCAACGTAATGCAGATATTTCTTGTAAAAATGTTCTATTGGCTGAATGTTGGTCAATTTTATGTAACAACCATTAGTCATTATGATGTCGAAGACATCACTTGATATTGTATTATTATTTACTGACGAGCCATCATTAATATATTCATGTAGATAATATAAAGATATAGGAATACTGATGTTTGATTATTTTCCCCTATTTTAGAATTTGGGCCCATTGAGTGTTCGGGTATATTAACCCTTCGACACGGGAACATATTGATTTTTTGGGGAATATTCACAAAAGAAATTCCAATTACCTAAATACAAAACCAATCCAGGTTGTTGTTAATATCACATTTATTCATAATATATCCACTTTGAGGCATACAACACTATTTTCAAGGAATGTGGGGCGTGAAACTGACTGTGGTCTTATTTGTGACTTTTGACTTTTTTTCCCCGCACTAAGTCAATGGGAATGTAAATTGACCTAAATTTACACTTTTCGAAAAACTAACAAGGATCAACACTAGAATTGATGTGAATGTCATCTATTCTGACTAGAAATGTAGAAAAATAACCTCAGATATATTCTGATTGATGTTTGTCAATATGATCTGGTAATACAGATATGTTAACATGTCTAACATGAATGAATTGGGATAATAAAATTCGTTACAGTTACAGAATAATGCTGGAAAATTCATGTCAATACGGATATTAGTATGAAATATTTGCTGATTAATAATTAATAAACTACATTACATAATCTACAATAAATTAGTAACTTAATTTCGCAGTGACTGTGGAGCTGTTTGAATGAATTGTACTAATTGTTATAAATATGTTCAAACGGGAATATGTGACGGGACATATATCGGTATATTATTATTAATATTATTATTACTACTATTATTTCCGATCAAGTTACTCATATGGATCATAGGTTCGGGCTTCATTAGAAACGCTGTAAATTAGGCATTCGGAATTTGTCCAAAAATAAATTAGTGGGTGGAACCTGTTTTTCAGATGGCGCTGTTATGTCGAAGAGGTTGAATGGCTTTAAGGACTGTCTTGACTTGTTTTCGAGAATTGTGTTGGAATTCGGTAGATTCTTGTGTCACTTCCACATCGATGTGATTTCAAGGTTACTCGTGAGAATCCTACTCTGTTATCCTATTCATTTGTATCCAAACCTTAAAGGCAATGGAAGTGCTGAACATGACTTCGCAGAATATGACTCCTTTTGACCAGTTTATTAAGAAAATCCAACCCCCAAAAATGTATTTCAGTCGATAAGACAGTGAAAATGAAGATAGATCTAGTATTACGCAATGTTTGTCACAAGGGAAAGGAAAATGCATGCTCAGTGTAAAGTCGATGCAAATTTGACTTTTTCAAAACTCCGTCACTTGGAAAATGTGAGCCTACTTTTTCAAAACTCCGTCACTTGGAAAATGTGAGCCTGGTATGGAAAACAGTTCACAATATTTTTAGTAAGATATAGATGCAAGTAATCATTGACTTCGAAGAAAAAACTTCACTTGAACTTTACTAAAGGAGGGATAACAAAACTGTTATTATTGTGTAATCTCAATAGGGACATTCATTTGGTTCCCTTCGTGACGTCATCAGATCTAACCTATCAATACA
>JAUOBX010544495.1:0-10009 GCA_032360705.1 Eupentacta quinquesemita
TCATATATTCTGTTTCGTAACCAACTATTAGTCTCATGTGTAATGACATAACATACCGCTAATAAATATATACATTTAAATTGCCTCATTTCCGTTAGACGACTATATTGTACAGTTCCTTGGAGACTTTGCGGAGGCACTGTTTGGAACGTATTCAGAACTACAGATTGAACAATGAGCCAGTTCACAGTTGTAATGTATGAGGTATGGAAATGGTCGATGTTGATGGTCATACGGGAGCGTACGGTGACCGGGCTGCAGAAACAGTGTACAAAGTGATGAAGGAATTGTCCATTGTCACAAGGAATTATTTCGAAACTTCCATGAAGAGAATTGCGAATGCTTTCACCGCAAGACATCACTGATATTTCCCACACACAGGAGAATATAACAGTCGAAAATTTGTTAAATTTGTCTTATTTCTAACGAGCTTTAGTAGTTTAAAAATTCCTCCTAACGATAAGTCCATATGTAAAATTCCGTCTTTCCCCGAACGTTCAGCTATTATAAACCGTAGTAACCGTGAACTCGTTCATTGGCGAGAAACTTAATTGCATATACGTGGAGTGAGGAGCAGAGTGCGAGCATTTCTCCTAGCGTCTATATACTAACTGTTTGACTCTGGCTCACCGTCTCAGGAGAGCATTTTTGTCTGGCTACTTCTGTTGCGAAACATTCACCGTAGCTTCTGTTGGGATGGGGATTATAGGCATTGGGATTAGGATCAGCGTAGCAAACCACATCATTTTTTCTGAAAGAGTGGATTGTACATTGGATCTTTGGATCTTTGATCTAGAGTGTATTTGGGGGGATTATTCGCCTGACACGGGTATCAGCCCATACAGACCGGCAAGGGTAACACCTAAATACAGCACTCGAGCAATCGAGACAAAGCACCTTGCTTTAAGGTTACAACTCGGACTCGAACTGGTAATCTTTTAATGATTAGCTCGGTGCCTTAACCAATCAGGTCTCCACGCTCCACACTGTTTATTGATACGCTTCCCACAGTCTCCAAACAAAACATACGACATTCTCGAGTTTCACGTTCAATTTCAAGATGGCGGCGCTGATGTTGATGTAGCGGCACGTATTGATGTCCTATATTATTTGGAGCATTTGCTCCTCTCCCAAACCGGGGCGTCTCATATTGTTCCTTTACGTGTTCAGAGGACTTGCTACAATCAATCATATATGCTTGAACCATATACGTTTAAAGTGCGCTGTCATTAAAATATAATGATTTTGATAATATATGACATGGGAGCTGAATATATACATATCGCAAATTAGTATGTATGTTAATAGGGATATGCACAGTACAATATCTAGTCATTTCCTCGATCCTTTTTTTCCCCTATAAAACCGTTTAAGAATTTGTCCTATAATTCAACAACATTTGAAAATAACTTGTCCGTTGATCGACTATACCAATTGCTTATCACAAATTTTGCCCTCGTTTGGAAAAATTTAATTCAATTTGCATACCATTATATTGGCAGCATTTCTCACATCAATGTCGGGGTATCACTTTGTGCTTCTATACAGTGACTGTATTGGAAACACAAGCGCCTCAAACTATCATGAGAAATCCCTGATGAAAATCACCATCAATATTCTGACCAAAAGGTGTATTAGAATAATAATAATATCTCATTCTTATATAGCGCTTTTTCACGTCGATGACATGCTCAAAGCATGTATGGTGTTGTATTAGATTTCGCCGCCTGAGGCCTACCCTCAATGAACTATTCAATGTATATTCTACTTCCGCGAATAAAAAACAATAGGCCTAAATAGAATAATTTGTATTATCAAGTGCAGACCTAAGGGACACTGGAATAAATTATTTGTATGTCCTCACGACAACAATTGTCAAGAGAGGTTAATACGATTACCGCTGCCAGGGTAAATTGCTCACCTTGCCAGTTTTGTCTATGTATTTATCTATATAGATAATTCAATAATTTTAGCCCCCAAGACTCTAAATTGACCAGCCTAATCGTCATCGGTAATTCAATGCTGCCCAAAATACTATCATTTCGACAGATGAAAACATGAAATGACAGTTACCAGTATAATCTCGAACTGGGAAGCCATAAGGCTGAGAGATTCCTTGACTGCGAAGACCTCTGATGGCGGCCTCAACAATGGAGTTCATGTATTTTTCATGGGAAACCCGTTAACCACAACACAATCGGGCTCCTATCATTTCTCGTTCATAATGACTATTCTGGATTCATGTCATGAACAAGATTTTCAGAATCTAACATCTGTTGACCTTGGACGACTTCTGACATGACCCCAAAACGAAAGAGACCATGTATTCCTCATGAGGAATACTCATACCAAGTGGGAGCTTGGTCCATTCAGGTGGGGTCGAGTTATCATGTTAACAAGCTAGAACTGACCCAATCTATCCTCCCCATGACAAAGCTATATACCACATTTCAGCCTGGGCGGACCAAGCATTCTGGACATATGCTGATAACACGATTTTCAGACTTTGATCTCTGTTGATAATAATAGATTAATTAGCTCAAATTTACTCAGTAGACACTATCAGCCTGCGTATCTAGAATATGGATTAGATGGATCTTACATGGAATGTCACAACGAAACATAAAAATAATATCCTGTGGATATTTTGCAACATAATATAAAGTTAGCCTATGCTGTAATCTAGTTCATTGTACCATAAATGTATATATATTATATACTGGTAGTTATATGACATCCCCCCCCCGGAATACGCCAAGAGGATATCCAGGATACCCGAATAAAAGACGCTTTTAATATAATCGCTCGGCACTCACACAATTATGAGGCTTACTGAAACAATATACTGTTTGGGTATAAAAAATGTGTCTTGTAAATGATACTGTCAGTATGCAATCGTCAACGATGGGGGTGATCAAATCATTCAAATCCCTCGTACCTGAAGGTAAGCACCTAGAAGTTTAATATGTCTCACTGTGATAGGCAACCCAGATCGTTGGTTGTCTTAGTAGTGTTGTTTCCATGAATAATTCCATCTGAAATGTCTCAACAAGCTTAGTTGAATGATCATTCAATATCAATGACCTCTGACCGCATGCATATATAACTAAGTTCGAACAAACCGATATATACGATATGGAAGAGGCGGATTTGCCTTTAAATTGCAAATTATCCGTCTTGAATCATTATTCATTCAAAAAGTAATTAGCGGGAGCTACTGATAAAAGTGTCAAGAAATAATTCCAGAAGAGGGAGCGAGTTCCCACAATGTTAATTAATACAACATATTACTAAAACGAATTTGCATGACCACAACTGTTCTCAGCACTTTAAACGCTTCTTCTCAGCATCTCCAATGTAGTGCTGCATCAATAAACCTATTCATATTATTATTATTGAGAAAATTCGATATCAAGCCTTATTCACTGGCCTCCGACAGTTATTCAGGTGTTGTTTCTTATTTCAAATTAGTAATAATCCTCAATAATTGGAATTGAGGATCGGAAACAATATACACAGCAGGCGGTATTTTTGTTAGGATGTAACATTAGGCTGAGATAGCACTAACAAATGTTGAGTACAGACAACAGTTAGGTATATCATTGCAAGACAATATATTTGGGTACTTCTTGTGTCAATAATATATATAGAGCAGCCCCAACATTTCAATTTTTTTCAGTTTTTCACCCCGAATTGACAGCAAATCCTGGGGTTAAAATTCTATGCCATTCGAGAAAACGGGAGAATCCAGAGACAAATTACAGTAATGCTCCATGTATGTACGCCACTTGCTATTGTGACCAAGGTAAAGTTGGCGGATGAAAATTACAGGACAGTTTCCAGGAGGAATATTTGTATGGGGAGGATTTTCCAATACTCCCATAAAACAAGAATAACAGACAATGACGTGAGTCGAGATTGACTCGAGGGTTTCCACATTCAATTTAATGGAACCTCTCACAACTTGTCGTGGGGGTATTCTGGTTTTCACTCCACATACCCCATGGTCTCTTCCACCCCCATCTTACTATACTCATCCTGGGTGACATACCTACCAGAAAAAACTCTATCCATCTAGGTGGGGTGAAGTTATATATGTAATATAATATCAAACTTGCACGATTTTCACAAGTATACTCAATGGTGAACGCCGGTCAACACCAAACGCATCAAGCTTCCTCTACTCCCAAGAGAATGTTACACACCCTGTTTCAGCTCAATCAGGCTGAAGATTCGAAGGGTCTATAAGCACGAATTTGTTTAATTTTGTTCTCACATCTTCCCATGTGACACCCGGTTAACATAGAGAACAATACGCTTCATGTACTCCCCATTAGGAAGCTACACACCTCGTCAAGAAATTCAGGATTATTATACAACCTTGCTGAGCTAGCCATGAGATTAAAAAGGTCAATGCCCTTTTGAATAAGCTTTCCTGCGGAGGCAACCCCAGGAGGTATTTACGTTGCTGAAGTCAGATCGTATCACCAGGAGGCAATTAAAATTGTATTGAAGGAGTTGTAGCGCAACATAAATAGAGTCCCCATGGACTGGTTTGCTGTCATATATTACACAATGACTAACCATCGTGTATGTGACAGAGGATTACTCGATTTCAAGCCAGATTCCTCGCCTTTCTCTGCAACAGTTATATTGGAACTAATTATCAGCCTGATTTGAATGGTTCATGAAACTTACTTGCAGACGTTTTGATAACTGATTGCTATCTTTGCCAATGCTGACATGACAAAGATCACTGGATTCACAGTTTATGTTGACTACGATTAGCAATGGTGTTGCCAACTCGTAATTCTTCATCTAGTAAGTCGTCAAGAATCGAATAGCATTGGTCCCCTCAATCCATCTCCTGTATATTTTACTCTCTTTGCCAACGATCCAATCCTTGCGTCCTCTCGTTATAAAATAACATGTTTGTTATTGCTAATTTGTAATGTATGAGATGTTTCTGTTTACCATGAAACGTCAGTGACAGATCCATGGGTAGAATAAGGGGAATAAATTGAACAGAGAATATTGCTTGCTTCATTAGGTAAATTCTTCATTGATACAGGTCTAGTCTGATTCGAATTATTCGAATTGAATCAAATTTATCAACCTACCCATTGTCATAACTGCCTATCACCCCCGCACTAGTATCATCCATCATGGTGATGACAGGATAAGCGAGAGGTTGTCAACCGATTGGTCAATGTGTTGATTCAGTGTACTCCAGTCATGGTCATGAACCGCACGACAAACAAAAATAAACGGCACTATCGTACTGTCTACAAGTCATATAGAGCGTTTCATGCATTGGTTTCCATATAATATATGTTGGAAGCAGAATCGTGGCATGTTGAACATCGTCACGACCATAATTACCAGGAAGATCAGGAGGGGTTATTGCGGAGGTGAATTCACGTGGTCGTAACCTATAACCTGTTATTCAAACGTATGTCGTTGCAACGGACATCCACGGAAGACGGATCGCTCTTTCCAAAGCGCGCGAAAATGAATCGCAATTGTACGTGACGGGTTTCAACTAAACCGATTATGGATCGATTTGAAGAATTTGCACCGAAATTTCGAGAGGCGATTTTGAGTGGGATTGTCGTGCTGAGCGAATAATTGTAGACAAACAGTTCAGATAACGTCATTTCCTATTGGGAGGCTTTTTCAGGCTTTCACCATCGTATTTTCACCGAGAAACACGCTCCGCAAACGATGACACTGCAAGTTCGAATGACCTTGGCTCGTCAGTCAGACATTCAGGATTTTTTATTAAGCGAAACGTCGATAATCGATGCCGTAACGGGATCTTCGCCAAGGTCGCCACAGCTATATCCTGTATATCCTATATATGCAGAGTCTAATGTCGCGATGGAAACTCGTAAAACATGAATTCCCGTTAGAAAATGTGATCCATTGAAGTAGTAGAAGCTGTTTGTGAGAGAAAGGATGTAGCTCCTCCACAGAAACTTACTGAATATATAGTTTTTATAATGTAGTTATTCTCATTTTGCATTTGTGTTGCCCAAAGTATTTCTAGTTGGCAATTACTTAGGTTACTCGTATTGTATAGAATTGCTTGTGTTCTTGGTAGGATTACAGTTCTCACCTTATTTGTTTCTCTCTTATTTATGATTGCGGGACAACTTCAATGCACCACTGGAAACAGACGACAATTATACCGTACCGTGCGGGTCCCGAACCCACGACCTCAGGCTTATCAGTCTCAATCGCAACCACTATAGCCATATTCGCATGAATAATTTCCACACAGAATTACCACAGACTGGTATTTAACACTAGCTACTGGTTCCCATGTCTGGAACAGAAATCTAAGGAGGTCGTAGCTTTGTCAATATTTAAATATGAGAATAGCTCCATTGGCTCGTCTTCTTTCACCCCTTTGATTAGTGCTGACAGTTTCGTGTGTCGTCTTGCGTGTCATGTTGGATGGCTCCAGGGTTAAGGAACAGAACACTGTAGCTTAGTGGTACCGCACATATAACTATGAATCCTCATCAACATTAGACGTAGTCGATGTGTTCGAGCACCGTTGTAGCTACTATGAGCACGAAACTAATGGTAGAAGCATCCCGTTTGTTAAGTGTCAACAGATCAGGATATACTGTTCAGAGAAGAGCCATTAAACTGAAATCACCTGTCGCCATACAGAATGTATGTCATGGACGTCATTCAATCAATATAAGTGCACAGTTAATGAAAGGTTATCAGTTTCTGGCAAATGTTGGACCTTGATGGAGAGTCGCCCAAGGTTCCTACGGTCATCCAGGTGAGTTTACCAGAAATTGTAGTGATTGAAATTTGTTGCCGATCCGATGTTCAACAGAAAGCCGATGGAGGTCACACTGAATGCTCAAATGGCATCATCCGCGTCACCAATCTAACGTCGTAGTTCTTATATTCAGGAGAGCCATGGAGTTTACTATTGCGCTGTCATTACGGGAAGAAATAAATACATGAACAACCCCATGACAGTTTTTTATCCAGAGACGTTCGGATGTTTCCATAGAGAGCAATAGAAGCTGATCGAGAGATGTTATCATTTGAACATGTTAATTAAATAAAAGGTTTTCATTTGAGCAAATGCCCGTCTATCTCACAGAACGGGAATTTGAACACCAGAGAGAAAACTAGAGCAAATAAGATTATTTCAGTTTTGTTATAATTATGTTGTTTTACCATTACGAGCGATCCGACCCGGTTACACACCTTCACCGACATATCAACATATCATTGAACATGTGACTGCGTTTTGTCTTTCTACTGGTCTGTCTCTGGTTAGGCATGCAAAAGGCCAAAAATATGCATTGCCGGCTGCCACCATTTCACACTCAAACCGATCCCCTAAGTTAATTTTCCAGCGTTTGCTTCCAAAATTGATGTTTATCTTGTGAGCCTAATCGATTTTTTGTAGTTAAACTAGGCGTTCGTTTACGTCGAGATATTTGATCGACAATGTGCATGATGATCGCGATTAGCCAGTATATTTGCCAGTGTGTACCATATAATCTCCTCATTCTACACACAGGAAAAGATACTAGTAGGAATCGGCTGTAATGCCGATTCCACTATAATGAATCGCTCCGGAATTAGTGTCAAGTGTATTTGTGTAGTACTTATGTGTGGTCAAACATTTCGCATAGCGTCTTTGATATTTGACTTTGGACTCATCGTGTTCTTCCGAAAACGATGACTTGGCAAGATCTGAGAAAGATCCTGCGTGAGTCATATCGGAGCTGGTCGTCCATACATAACATCTCTTAGTGCAGACCCCTTATAACCATTGGTTGTTGAAAAATTATCAGTACATGACGTTACTCGGCAAGGCAAGCTCAAAATGCACACTATTGCATAGAGTGTTGACAAATTGTGTCGATAGTCTATTCGTAACACTCACTTTTCCGTAAATTCATTTCCGATGCTGAAATAATCGAAACGCCTGATCACGTTTCGAGAACAGACAATGCGTAACACGGGACAGAGGGTTTAAAGGGACTTTTATGATTAACTTATTCCTGGAAAGATTTGAATATCAATGACTATTTTATTAGGATCTGTTCTCACTTCTCTTCTGTGTACCATGGATAGTATTCCACGAAATTCTAATGAATTGCTCAAGCTATATTGCGTTTAGAAAAAAAGAGTTGTGAGCACTGAACACTATCAAGACGATGCCCGGAGTGAAGCTGTCAAATAAATTAATTTTAATCAGTTTATATTGTATTAAAGACAGGTGTTCCACTTTAATGGAATATTCTGGGAATATTCCCTTTCTCTCATTTGGTAAAAGATGAATATTTAATTAAACACGCCGTTAGTGTGATAGGAACCGTTAAAAGCTCGCCGTTGGCGTCTAATGTTAATGAAATTCGTAGATTTTAATTTTGGATGGAATTATATTCACTTGGACACACATCTCGTTGTGTTGCTGACCATCAGATACTAACACATATACCGAATACATGGAAAACAAGAATGACCTACACTCTCAACTACAACAGTCACACCACCTGAAATAATATTTATTAGACAGCATAATTGTATTGGTTCCTAAAAAGTTTCTCATCTTAGGTAATCCAATGATCGAAGACATCAAACGGACTACTCAATGGAAGTGATATATTTGAAAATAGCAATATGATGATCGTAAAAAAGTCTTCACGGTATGACCGGTGCATAATCGGGCCGGGTCCGCCTGCTTTGTTCTGTATATGTTCAACAGTGAAGACTGCAACACAGTGGGAATGACTTCGAAGCATAAAAACACCGACTAGGAAATTCATTCCGTTCAGTGGGAGAGTTACAAGGCTGAATTTTCAGCTTGTCCAAGGATAATTACGTCGTGGTGAGTTCATCGGAGGTAAATGTGCATACCTCATGCGGTTTTTGAAACTCCGTTAAAATTGAACGAACTTGGCTTTATTCAAATTACATGCTGCATTATCTGATTATTACAGATTGGTATCTGCTCTCTTTTGCTAGCACTGTGACACTCCTCATCAGAAATGTGGTGTTATATGAAGATTGCACACCGAATGCATGTCTTGCTTATGTACGGTATTCACATTTCTGCATGTGTCCCTAATGCTAATGCGCAGTGAGTATATCGTCATAATTGCAATATTTTGCAATATTCAACACAGGCTACAGTATACAAATTATTTCATTTGCATGTTATAGTCAGGAGCAATGTGCATCTCTAATGAACAACAGTTTTATAATTGAATAAGTCTTGCCCCTATATTTCGATCTGTCGTTAGAAAAATCTACTTAATTAATCGTCAACGAGATGAACAACAAAATGTAAGACACCTCATTAGAGATGTGTTACAAGATAAATAGACATCAGCTCATATTAACACACCAACTTTTGTTTTGAGACTTTTTACAGGAAAATGCTGAAATGCAGTGAAGATGGGCTCAGATAGTTGCGGCGTCGTTCTATTCATCGCTCAATCGATCCACTCCAGCCTATAAAATATCTCATCAGTAAATCATCTACACGAGAGGATACGCACGTTCCAGCTAGCCATCAGTCGTAATCGAGTTTGACCAGAAAATGCTGCATCCAATTATGTATAGCATTTCTTACCCCGGAATCATCTCTACGACTGGCCAAATATCACATAGGCTCTTAGGGATGTCGGGCAGCGTGGACATTGGTAATTGATGAACGGATACCACAGGACACTTTCAGCTTTACCTGATTTTGTTAGCATAGTTTATTATTATTGGGCAAGGCAACTCACTCCATATATCAAGTGGCTGGCGCCACTGCGTCCATATTGCTGGTTAAAATTCCACTCAGATTGTCTGGTTTAATAATGTTCATTAGCTGCAAGAATATACTACATAGTAAGAAATACCCGAGTGTTTTGCGAGATTCAGAAAACACCTAACTGTCAACTGGGCACCGGATAAGCAATTGGTTTCTTTCTCAGTGTTATTCAGATTCAAGATTGCAATGTTCACATCTCAA
>JAUOBX010544606.1:0-10009 GCA_032360705.1 Eupentacta quinquesemita
ACCAAGTATGAGCTTGATCCATCCAGGTGGGGTCGAGTTATTGTGTTAACAAGCCAGGTGTCACATACACACACACACACATACATACACACACACATACTGTCATGACTGCATAGATTCCTTAGACTTCGTCTAGGAATAAAAAAATAGGTCACTATTATCATATGATTCGATAGGCATACAGTGGTGGTTCCAGCCTCTGGCCGCTTATCCCAGGGAGTAGCTCTGCTGCTAGGTCTAATGCAGTCTTCCTGTCTATGATGCCTCTATGCAGCGGTTCCCCCAGGTCTCTATTCCCAGGGTTCACATCACCAGCGCCAGCATGAGAGGGCAGCTTCCTCAGTCTGTGGGGTTTATGCCTCTGCCTCTCTGGTTTCTTCTTGGTCTCCTGTGAGAGATACTTTTGAGCCCGGAGAATGTCCTGTATGGATTGCAACTCTTTGGCAAGCGAGAATTCATCCTGCACAAACTTGGACGGGTTATCTGTCTGTATCTTGACAGCAGTCCCCTTGGCATCCGAATGCCCAGAAACTTGTATGGGGATGAAATGTGCTGTTTTGTTCTTGACCCCTTTAGATGACAGAGGCTTCACCTGAGGGCCGAGTCCATGAGAGGTGGTTGGGGGAGGTGAAATGTTGCTAGGGAAGAGTTCTGTTGCCTCATTGTCATCATAAACCTGTCTCTGCTGAGGTGTCACCTTCTTCAAAGGATTAAGAAGTGATTCTGCTTCAACAACAAATCCACTGCCCCAGCCTGTCAACAGGCTATGAGATTGACCATCGTCACTGCTTTGGCATTTTGAGGGTGCATACTGAACAGACCTATTCAGTGAAACTGGTGTTTCTTTGAGTGGGTGGGAGGAGAAAGGATGATTATTTTGCACGTGATGAACTTGATACTGCTGCCACATGCGATTCAGATGATGCCGTTCTTCAGATGATGACTGATCCAATATTCCCATGCTCGAGCTGTGAATGAGGTTCCCCTCCAACGGATTGCTCTCCCTTCTACCGTGTGGGTTGACGCCCCCCTCCAGCTCTCTCAAGGCACCTTCGGAAACTGACTTCTTTGGGTAATCCACATTGTCAATTTGTTCCCTTTCCCGAGGGAGCTTCGCTGGGCTGTTTGCACATTTCAGTGTCCTCTCAAAGTGGTCCCTGACTAGTTCTATATGGAGTTGAACATCTTCATCATTAGTATGCGTATCTGATGATGGAACCGGTGAAGTGGTGGTACGATAAAGACTGCTGGGACGATACCTGTAGGTTCCTGGGTCGATAGTTGCCCTCCAGTTGAATTCTTTGGGATTACTCTTCAGCTTGTTCTTATTCTTCTTGCCCTCCCCCTGTGCCCCCACAGGTTGTTTCTTTGGCTGTTCAGCCCATGCGTACTTGACACATGGTACAGTGTGCCGCCAGCCTACTGCAGCCTCCCTCCAGTCATTACAGCAGATGGTTCTTAATGCTTCATCTTCTAGCTCACTGCATTCAATGAGGTTCCTTGTAGAGGGGCTCACTTCCAGGGCTTCATCACTGTCTGGATGGGCCTCAGAGATGGAGTGCAGGTCAAGGACTGGGAAGGAACCAGGATCAGTCTTCTCAGAATCCCCATCCATCCTCTGTGACTGTCATTGCCTGAAACCTGAACAAAAAAATTGCAGTCATAGAATAAATACTGAGAAAGAACACTGTCATGAAGGCATCCACATTATACAATGACTCAATGAGGTAGGCATGTCAATTCAAATTGCAACCTGCATGCAGATGCAGAAATCCCCCTCCAAAAATAACCTCGGAGGGACAACCCCTCCCAAGCAACACCGAGTTGGGTAACCTCAAACCCTGAACGCAACATATGGTCATCACTTTATTGTTCTCAATAGTACTGGCCAACTGGAGGAGGAGGAGAAGTATTTGAATAGTTTCGAACAATCATTCGGAAATCATTCCGAAGTGCATTGCAAGATCTCATTACGAATATTTGTGACCATTCACCATTTTAAGTTTTCTGTGTAATAATCAGAGACAAAACAATGGAATGAATTCTGCCTTTCGTTTTGTTGCTTTTTCATCTGTTCCAAGTCGCTGCCTAGAGGCTAGAACTCACATTTTTGAATGAGCACCATCATGATGCATTGCCGTCGAGGTTCCAAAACAGTAAGTCATGAAAACTGGATATTCACAAAAATGCCCCCAATTTCGTTCACCTCAGATGACGCTAATCGAGCCTAATCCCATTCACAGCAGTAGTAGTTCCAATTCAATTCCAAAACAAAGTTTTTATGATGTCTTCTTTTGAACATGTTTCATTGGAACATGAGGTCATTCCTCGTGCCTGTTGCAGGGATGGCATCTAAATGAACACCACAGCGGCCATGCCCATGCCAGCAGTCATATAGACCACTGTCTCTTTCTCTAACTCCAGTTCGATCCCTCCATTTTTTCTCACTCATCAAGTCAACACCTCCCGGCCTCTGTCCACCTCTCATTTTCTTCCTTCCATTCTCCAACCCTAAGAGAACCCCGCAGTCCTTCCACAAGTGCGTCTGACCAGCTCCAGATCATATGTTGACCAGAAGCTGTAACCGATGTTACAATTGACAGTGCAGCATTTCAGAACTTTGGCATGCACACAGCTCAGTAGCTAATGAAAACTGCATGCGGTGTACCGACTTTACGTACTGTCTCTGCTAGCTATCGAGTTGTTCACATGCTATGGAGTATGCACGGACGCGTACTGCAACAATCAAATCGAATACAAATTCTCTTGATGGTCGGTAGACGAGCTGCTTGCACTACGTAAGTCAAAATATACCTCAGTCATCCACTCATCCTAGGCCTACTGGTTCAGCCTTTCAGGTTCCATTTACTTGAGCTACTTAATAGATTTTTGGTCATCTTTCATCACCACATTTCCTGTGTCTCTATTTTGACTCTTGAGCGTGTTTATAAGAGATTCTATAGCGTCTCGTTTTCATTTGCACGCGCTATTGGGGACGGTTTTGCGAATACCCACGCGGTGAATCGGGTGAACGGAATTGTGGACATGAACGGATATGTGGACAACCACTATACTACTGACGCCTCATGGCCATTCGCTAATGCCTAGGGTAGAGTGACCAGTATTCGACCCCCTAAGGAACTTTTGGCAATAATTCCTCAGAGGTGAAATGAAATATTATGTTGCAAAATGCTTCTGTTAGACATTGTTATAGGTAACATGTCACCATGAAAAAAATATGAATCCAGCCTTTCTCTTCAGAGAAAATGTACCCTGAAAATTTGAATTTGCCTGCCCAGTATTCAACCCCCAGTGACCAGTATTCTACCTCGAAGACCAGTATTCAACCATTATTATTATTTATTAGAGTGCAATTCAGTTTAGGTGGACATACCCAACAAAATTGAAGTATATATCTCCAAGGTCTATGTCTACTTTAGGCTAAAGGGCAAACTTGATGTAACATTTTAGAAACTTAGCCTCAGTGTTTAATGTTTCGGTTTCTTTAAGTTCAGTATGGTCCAAATACACACATTTCAATGCAAATTATTTGATCCAAGGATATTTCCTGAAATACTAAGAATTTCTTTGCAAAATCATTCAAATGACCTGACAACAATGACTATTCGTAAAAGTGACCAAAAAATGTATTCAAATTCATTTACTAGATTTTTATTCCAATGAATGTACCAGGGGGTTGAATATGGGCAGCAGATCCAGATACGGTGACCAGTATTCGACCCCCTCCAAATATCCCCCAAAACATCTCTCTTATCTAAAAAAGTTGTTATGGATTGCTGCAATAATGAAATGTTAAGCTCAACAATGCATGATTATAGGAACCAGTTCCTCTCCAAAAGGATTATGAGAAATTAAACTTCACAACATTTCCTCCATGTTTCTTAAGAGACCTTGTAAGAAAGGCTGTTTCCGAAGAAATTTCCTAAATTCTCATGAACAAACACCTCTAAAAGTAATTTATCTGCAAACAAGTGGCATAAAAGTGGATGACAATTCAAGCAGAGGAGTTGCTCTTTGCTTTGATATGGTTCTCATGTTGAATGGAGTCGCAATACAGTGAATAATATGAACTTATGCTAAAGGGGGTCAGTTACCCAATACCCTAGTTGTTATCGATTTTACCACCGAAACCTATGTCAGTATGTGATTAAGGACATAAAAATGTGACATGATCAAATAGGCTATAGACCTAATGTAAACACATTTTTTCTTATATTTCTCCAATGATACTCGGGTCTTTTCTTCATTGGTCTTTCAAAGCTGGAATTAAACATCAAATTGGCTGTTTCATCTAAGGAATAGGCCTATAGCTTTTAATCAACATAATATATTCACATGACTTAGTTCTGCTCAACATATTTGACTCTTGGTGTCCTCTTGCATCACATACGTTAACACTCAGTAGCAATACTCTATTACAGCTACTGTATGTTAATTTAAACACCATTATTGGTTTCCTGCAATCTGATTGGTTGATCTGACTTGAGAAGTTCATTCAAGACCAGTTTCGGAGCAGATTCGAGGGTACCATCATTTGCATATTTCCAATCCAGGAGAATTTGACTGAGTGTGTTCTTCAAATTGTTTGGCTGATGTATTGACATTGTCAATCTGCACACAATAGCAGTATAAACAATGGTTACCATGGTGATGTAGCATATTGTTGACGATGAGTCAGTTTGAAAGGCAGACTGTTGAGTGTTGGTCTGTGTTTGCCAGTAGTTTGATGACTTTAATCAGACTGAGCATTCTGAAATTATCATGTTTACAAGGGAATCAGACTTTGACCTCTAGTGACCTCAGAGGACCTCTGACTTGACCCCAAAGCAATAGGGATCATGTACTCATCATGGGAACACACATACCAAGTATGAGCTGCATACTCTACATCCAGGCTGAATTGAGTTATCATGTTTACAAGCCAGGGGCTACACACACACATACGACATGACTACATAGATTCCTTTCAGCATTATTTTTGGAAGGTTAGAAAAATCCATAGGGGAGGAATCAACCGAATCATTGCTAATAGGCGTACGCTACCTACAGTAACTGCATTCAATATTGAGAAGTGCGAGTGTGCAAATTTACAGAATGTTCAGCTCCTAGGCCTAAGTTAGGTTGAGTCTGCAAGTAGCCTAAAACTTCAAGCCTGGCCGAGTATTTGATAGGCTAGTCTTACTGTATTCACATAATAACTAGAGGTAGGGCATAGGCTATGTTTTCTAGTGAGGTAGTATAACCACAAGTAAAATTGTTCTGGGGCCCTGTAGGTATTTGATTTTCAATTCCGCTGGGTTAGAATCAATCCATGTACAGTATTCTACACATTCTCCTCTTGGATCTTGTTCTTAACAGATCTGGGTACAACTTGCAGATGCTGAAACTGGAAGCGTGAAATGGCCAAATCAAAGGGGAAAAGAGCCAGGGCTAATGAGAGTGCTAATGTCTCAAAGTCTAGTAAGTTTTTATCTGTTTCCTATCTAAAAAAGTAAGTGATATTATATTCATATATGATGTAACTCACAGGCTCAAAGAATCTCCCTTCACAGGGATGGATATATTCGTCATTGTGGCCAGTTGAGGAGCTTGATCGCCAGATTGGTGGAGGCGACGAGTCCTATGAAATCATTGAGTGGAATCCTCTTCCCTGATTGCTAAGAATAAGGCCAAGGGGTGATCAGTTTGTAAGTTGATGTAGGTGTGTATTTACCCTCTCCTCCAAATTGCGAGCATACCAAGAGGTGTTGCCTCGTTCCGGTAAAGACAAGAGTGCAGTATAGGCGGAGTAGCTCAGTTGGTAGAGCCTTAGATTCATGATCATATGATTGTGAGTTCAATCCCCAGATGTGCTAAAAACATGTTTCCCGTTGTACACTCGAGCAAGGTACTTTACATTGACCGCTCCGGGCTGTGGGTCTCGTGAGGAACCCACTACGCCTTGACCAACTCCAGCTCGCATTGACATTGTCTCTCCACTGGACACCAGTAGCATATCTGCCGGGGGGGCAGGGGGGGGGGGCACTCTGCTCCCCTTGGCCGGGTCCACCGGGAAAGCTGAGCGAAAATATCGGGAAAATAAAATGCGCCGAAATCGGAGGAAAAGGGGAAATGAAGGAAGAGGGAAAGGGAGGAGGGAGGGAAAAGGAGGAGGGAGGGAGGGAGAGAAAGGGAAAGGAGAGAGGATGGATGTTGGAGAATAGTGATACAAAAGAAAAATAGAAGGAAGGGTGGGGAGTATCAAATCAGCATAGCCCGGAGTGCGGAGAGGGCTCGAACTGAAAAGAGAGGATCGGTATTTGGGTGTTTCCTCGGGAGGAGGGGGAAGAGGAGGGTGACCGGTTCAGGACTCAGGGTCACGGTGAAAGCTACACTACACTACACTACACTGATGACTGTTTACGTTAGCAATTCAGACACGTGAGTCGTTGGGTGCCAGCGGGACAGTGAAAGAAAGGGTCAAATGGGATTTATCAATGAGAAGTGGGGTACTGGGAACCGGGGGTACATCTCCGAAGTCTGTATGCCGTAATACGTGAGTACCCCCCGTTATGCTGATCTGTACCACATTCACAATGGTACGTTTACTAAATAAATAAAATAGGTATGAGAGCCACGTCGAGACACAAACACATCGTTATAGAACTGCTCAATTGATGATTTGTTAGTGTTAGGAAGCATCATCTATCATGAACGGCTAGATTATATCACGTTGTATCCATTCATTCCTTCAGCATAGCCAATTGTATTTGTATGTTGTCCATAGCTTCTAATGCCAGATATGAAATTTGATAAATCAGATGTAGGCCTTTCATGGGAAGAAAAGTTCTGAATCACAAAGCGACTACCTCATGATGTAGTCGCGTTGTCACTGTTGTGATTCAGAACTGCCCATCAGGAAGGTTGGTTTTGAATAGTGACCAGACACATTGTCCGTGACCGTGAAGTTTCCTGGGATTATTAAACAGAATCTTCAAAATCTAAACACTATAGCAACTTTGAAATTACATATGATATTTATAGCCTGAGGCTGATTGGTTTCTCGTTTTTCGTTCCTAAGGTAACTGACAAATTTGTAACAAACTTGCAGTTTTAAGTTTTGAACATTCTCAATTTCCCAGTGACATATGGCATGTACATGATTTTTTCGTCTCATCCAATCGCCCTACTCTCATTTACTGCCATAAGAATGAACCCATTGTCAGTTTTCTCATTATCTCATCCATGCAGTGGGCCTACTGACTACTGTAAATCAGTGTCGTATTTCGCGTACTGGGCTGCTGACCTGTATAGACATATACGTATGAAAGTTTCCATTGTTTCATTGTCATAATCTCCATTGTTTCCATTGTTTTCCCTTCATTTATCCTGATGTGGTGGGAATTTCCGAGGAATAGTAATTGTTATGAATTTCTTTAGCTAAATGACATTTGCAGTCATGGAACCCATGTATTTCAACCGAATACATAGAGTTGAAATCAGTCTCTAGGAGCCATGTGCTGCCATCTGGAGGGTTCGGAAACCACAAATTTTGCGTCTACACTCCGCGCCGACCCATGGCGGCGCTCCGCTTGGATAGCCTTCCTCAATAAAGTCCCCCAATCACTATTAGCCATGGATCCACGACTTTCAATCATACTAGAAGACACCATTCAGATCACGAAGAATTGGTAAGTGATCAACAGGAGGACCCCTATGCACTGAACCCTAATGTGCCACTGAACGTATGGTCAGATGGTAGTGAAGTGGCAGTCGAACAGAGGAGTGAGCTGGGAAACGACCGGGAAGTTTCAATATTCGACCGGGAAATTTGGCCTCTGCCCCCCCTGAGGAGTGACCCCAGATACGCCACTGCTGGACACGGGTCGTGATAGGAAAAAAAGGGGTGGCTCGCTGCTTGGGCAATTGCCTGTTCTCCTGAAGACAATTAGGCTAATTGATTAGCCCATGCACAGTACCTAGTTTTGGTAATTCCATAGTCTGTCAAGAATGTGAGTGGGCCATTATCCACATTTGCACCACTGGTGAGCCTTGCATATTGTGTCAAAAAAAGAACACCACCCCACAATCGCATGACCCGACAGAACACATGGAAATTTACCATAGCTGTGTCTTTACTACAGTAGTTTAGAATGCATACAGAACAATTTTCACTGCCCTCCATGACCATATATCCTAACATGTGTCTGGTGACTCTGGCTTTTTTTGCATGGTTAGAACTTAGAACTAGTTCAGTTTTTGATCCGATGCTGGAGGCAAATGGAATATATGCAATGGTGCGGGTGTGTGTATGTGTGTTACGGCAGTGGTTGAGGTCTAAAACTTTGTAAACAGGGTAACTAGTGAACGAGAAGGTGCAGAGACATCACACTTGGTATGTAGGTTGGCCGTATTGAGTGCATGATCGTTTTTAGGTTGGGTCCAAGGTCATGTTGGGTCAACAGATGTCAAAGTCTAAAGAACCTCGTTAAGATGGTATCGAGTGAACGAAAGAGTGCAGAGACTTCATAATTTGTTTTTAGGTTGGCCATATAGAGCAATGATTCCTATTGTTTTGGGTCAACAGAGGTCAAAGTCTAGAAACCATGTAAACAGGATAAGTACGGTACTGAATGAAAAGGTGTTGAGATTTTGTACCTCGTATGTGGTTTCGTCATATGGAGTACATGATCCCTATTGTTTGGGGGTTCGGTTCAAGTCCAGGTTCGGTCGGAGGTCAACAGAGGTCAAAGTCTGGAAACTTTGTCAACACGCAAACTCATGGACGAAGGGGTGCATAGATCTCATACTTGATACTTTGTATGTAGGCTGGCCATATCAAATACATGATCCCTATTGTTTCTAGGTTCCATCCAAGGTCATTTGGGGTCAACAGAGGACAAAGTCTTAAAACCTTGTATACACAATAACTAGTTAACAAAAAGGTGCATGCACTTCATACTTGAGTATGTAGGTTGGTCATATGAGTTTAGGAAATCTTTTTTGTGTTGCGAAAGTTCAAATAAGGCAAGGAATCAAATCAGTCACACTTCTATGCACATTATGCCAAATTTTGTTGTAATCATTCAAACCAATTTTTAGCTCACCCTAGCCATATGACTAGGTGATCGAGCTATTGTGATCATACATGTCTGTCTATCTTTCTATCTATCTATCTATCTGTCCACAATTGATTCAAATGGCTACTCCTCCTTCAACCTCTGATGGTTAACTATGAACTTGGTGACAATGATAACCAAGTCATGGGCCATCAGGGGTGTTCAGAAATTTTGGGCCCAATCATTTGAAAAATTGTCATGTATGCTACGTGCCAACCTGTGGTGGCGCTCTGATTAGATAGTAGGCTACACAGTACTCAGCTGATATGTCAAATTGTGTTTCACTGGTTTGAGACAAAAAAGGCATGGGATCACTACGCACCCTTGTGTTCTTGTTGGCATTTTATGGAAGCTCTCAATTTTATTTTTCCCTCACTTTCCATTCTGTTTGCAGCTTTATCCAAGAAGAGGAAACTTGCCGCCTCTAATTCGAAGGCCTACCAAGATGGTTCAATGTTTGCAAAGACAGTGGATTCAGCTGGACTAACACTAATGGGCGAAGATGCACCTAATGTATTAAGTAGGTTTGGGTCAAATTCATATTCATAGGCAAACTTATGGAAGTTCTGAACAAGATCATAATTTCTTCCTATTTGTATATTAGTAGTAGTGAATCGTCAAAGACTCCGAAGAGTCCATTGACGCTGTCTCAAAGTGATTTCGAGATGACCGACGAGTTGGACCTGGTTGGTGGGCAAGTATCTGCAGACGATTCCGGGAAAGAGCATGGTGAGCTTAGTTGAGGATGTGATGTCTTCATACCAGGTCATCCGAAAGCACCCTCTCTTTTCACTGTGCCCGAAACGGCACCTGACAGGAGGTCCCACAGGTGACCCTGTTGAGGGGCAATGTGGCTGAACCAGTCCATCTTTCTCTGTACAATAGATCGG
>JAUOBX010544717.1:0-10008 GCA_032360705.1 Eupentacta quinquesemita
ATTAGCAAGCAAACTGAGAGAGAGAGAGATTGTGTGATAACGAGAACATATGGGATTATTAGATGGAACCCTGGATCGGAACGCAGGTGCTAATTATGATAAACCGATCGCGATTATGATGTTTCCCACATACATCACATTGAGTTGTAATCTTTGGGGGGCAGACGGCGATTGCAGTAGCTGGGAAATTTCTAATCCCGACCCGCCTTGCAACATAAACACTTATTTGGCCCAAAGCATTTGCTTATCAATTAATTAGCCATAACCAATAGGGAAACTTATGTACGCCCTGCAAATATTTGCCATTTCAGAGGGGCTAAACTCTCGGTTCAGTTGGATTTCGGTTGTGTTGATTATGGCTGCGAGCTTATTGATTATTTACCAGTTCAATGCAAAGTTCGAATTCTAAACCTGCCAGTCGCACGGGAGCGGTAATCTTATTTCATATGGAAATCCACATAATGTTGAAAAGGTTCTATGGGTGTACGGGACCTAATCTCAACCTGCTCCCGGACCATCATTTCACGTCTCCATTCGACAGACGACCAGTAAACCCCAGGATTTGACCACTCCTGCAATGCAGGAATAAAACAACCACTGCATCAACGACTGAAATATCAAACACGATAGAAAAGACCCCAAACAACGCAGTTGTCGATCACACATCACAAAATAATGATACGCAGCATGTGCTCGAAACAGGAGTACAGTGTTTCCGAGTTTCGTCATATTAGCACGGTAACGTAGGATAGCGACCCCACAATATTGTTCCCGTTATTAGTCAGTAAGTTGACCGACATCTATTGCCATGTCCATCATAGTTGGCGCTGTTCCGGTAATCAACGGAAATGTGTGACCGCGATTAATGGGAAACATTGACAGATCTCAATTATACCACTAATCGGCGAATGTGTTTGTATATTTTCACTTCTGGAAAAATGTTTCGTTAACCAGCTTTAACGGTATAATGAGCGATTTCTGAGAATAACCAGGCTCTTAGTGTGAAGCACTAGGGGATATCGTATCACTTTACGGAAGGCTCCATGTGTTATGATAGCCAGAAATGCTCACCGCCCATCACGAGAAATGGATACATTTTCCGCAAACAGTGACACTCTGATTATGGTCTTGTGGTATTCATGTTATTAAAAACATCCACTCATTACAATAATGATGAGTTTTTTTATTCCTTGACGAAACTATGCAGTCATGACAGTATATGTGTGTGTGTGTATGTATGTGACGCCTGGCTCGTTAACACGACAACTCAACCCCACCTGGATGGATCAAGCTCATACTTGGTATGTTTGTTCCCCATGAGGAGTACATGATCCCTATAGTTTTGGGGTCAGGTCAGCGGTCATCTGAGGTCAACAGAAGTCAAAGTCTGAAAATCGTGTTAACAGTATAAGTCCAGAATGCTCAGCCGATCAGGCTGAAATGTGGTATGCAGCTTTGTTATGGACAGTACAGGAATTGTTTTGGTGTAAACCAGGGGTCATTTTTGTCCCAAAAGTATGAAATTGTGATAAGTCGATATTTTGGCCAATCGGATATTGTTAACACGATAACTCGACCCCACCAGGATGGATCAAGCTCATACTTGGTATGTGTGTTCCCCATGAGGGGTACATGATCCTTATCGTTTTGAGGTCAGTTCAAAGGTCATCTGCGGTCAACAGAAGTCAAAGTCTAAAAATCTTGTTAACAACATAAGTCTAGAATGGTCATTCTGAGCAGGCAATTACAATAACTCTATTGTGTTGTGGTATATGGGTGTCCCATGGATCATGATCTCTATTGTTGAGGCCATCATAGGTAATTGGAGTCAAGCCAAGTCACTAAGCCTTTTGGCTTTCTGGCTCATGTTTTCATGGGACGTCTAGAATTTGTACAACTTGGCACGAAGGGCAGCCTACCTTGCCGCCGAATATTTGAGGGAGAAACGTTATAAAACTATCATCAACCTGTTAAAATGTACCTTGAACGTTGAAGCTTATAACACCAATGGGCCTAGAACGTTCAGAACGTTGTTCAGGCCAAAACAATTTCAACCAGACAATTTTGGAGTGTGTTTAACGTTAAACGATTAATATTGCATCAAAGTGTTTCAAAACGTTCCCATGTTATGTTCGCACCCACCACATGTTATAAAGAGGCTATGTGACACTATATTTTGGTACCATGGGTAGAGCATTTTGAAAAAAGTAGCTTTGCCCTTCGTCCGCCATAATTATTATCACTCCTTATGAAGCAAGCCAGCCCGGCATCCATCACATCCGTCACTCACGAAGGATCGTTTTCACGCTGTGTCAATGAAACCGATAGTATCCAAATCGAGCGGGAATCTCTGCCACAATGACTATGATTATTATAGCAGATCGGCTATTCTTGTCAGATTAGTCATTCTTGTAATTTCAGCCTCCGAAGAAATGAAATCCTGCTTTGGCGGTACATTTTTAGTACCGGTAATAGGCCAAACCTACACCGCGTTTTTTCCGCTCAATCAATATCGCATATAATATCACAAGTCACGCTTACCGAGCAGGATGTAGGCTACAGCACTAGTACGAGGAATGAGTCTGTGTAACCTACCTGGCCGTCCGTCCGGAACGACTGAACAAGGGCGCGAAATATTGCGAACACTCATAAAACATGACGTCATCTGAAAAATATTTTGTTTGATCAAGGATATGGCAGTATGGTATATAAAGCGGGAAACGACCCTCACCTAGGCACACATTAATTGGAGTTCCAGTACGGAACGGCGAGCATCGACGATCTAAGCGATTCACTTGAAATTTATTTGGAGGAAATACTAGCCTACTAGAGAAGACAACAACTTGTGTGTTTTTTCCTCTCCGTCGTAGGTGAATACATTTTTGTAGTTGTTGTGGAGCAAAGACGAGCTTTCATCTATGATCAGTGAAGGATAACGGAACTTATTCGAGCTCAGGTAAGATCAGTTAGATCACGCTGGAAATCTGTCAGAATTTTCGTCTCTCAAGCGTGTAAATAAAGTGTGAATAACGGGGTGAACTTCGTAAAAAAAACAAAGAGGCTTTTCATGTCTCGGTTTACCGCGATGTATATTGACTGTATTCGTAACTTTGTTTGCTGACTTCATGTAGAAAGAACCTATTTTTGCTCAATTTCGAGCAGATCCGGGACGCAAGACTGCACTCGAATTGTTGTGGCTGCGAGCTGTTATACGGAGTATCGCCAGAAAACATAATAACGCTTCGATTGTTATAGTTCAGCAGGGATGAATTGATCATTACACCAATCTCAAGGTTGAAATATATAACAACACTTATTCGTATACCTGACATACGAGGAAAGGGAACACCAGGAACGAGTGAGCCTGTTAAATATTGTCAATACTACCTATTATTTTATCCGATTCTTCGGCAAAAAAGGTAGGTTCAAATCTCAAGTAATTTTTCATTGTAGTATGTTTGGAACATGGTCCTTAGGTTTTCTTATGTTTCCACTTTTTTCATTCAATGTAATAGCAGCCATTCTAGTTACAAAACATTTTAAAAATGTTCCAGAAGTGTTTAAATATGGAAATACCCTTCGTAGAGCCATAACAATTCCATTGGCGTTTTCGGAAAAACGTTTGGAGGATGGTTAGCTCTCTGAGGTCTAAGGCGTTTTAGCTCCATATTGTGGCCTTCGGAAACATTAAACGTGTTTTCAATGTATTATAAATCTCATTTGTCAGTCACCATAGCCTACATAAATTAATTCTCCTAACACCGATAATACATTCGACTGTTTAGAAAATATATTTTTTTAGTTCAAAATTAGGTGACAAGTTCGGGGTTCCCCAGTTACACCAATACGGGAAATTACTTATAACCAGTTCTATATGTAGGCCTTTTCACCGAGATAGTAGGTTACTATGGGGATATCCCTATCGTTGGAGACTTACGTTTATATTAGTAGGCCTATTTATACACATACTAAAAATGAGGCAGAGGCGGGACATTACGTTCCTAAGTCCGAGGGATGTGGGAGTCAGTGTGGTATGCGGCAAAGCGTCACCACCCCCAACAGTTATAAATGAAACCAACGCCTGATATATGTTGAACATTGAAGAACATATTTAACTTATCCATCAGCCTACCATTTCGACACTGCGACGCTGTTAAAGAGTCTCAATCGTCTCGTAGCGAACAATAAATTGGAGGCGACGGCGTCATTTGAATGATGTCACGACGGAAACTCCTCTCCGCATGATACGATATCGACCCTGCAATAATATCTAAATGCGAAATCACGATTATATGTATATTACCTTTTCAGTGGGCCTATTGCAGTCATATATATTAGTTTATATATAGTAATGATAATACACAAAGAAATCAGATAGAGACGGGACATCGAGTTCTAAAGTCCAAGTGGGGTGGGAGTCATGGTGGTATGATGCGGTAACACGTCACCAACCCCCACAGTTATTTTTTACCCAACGCCCTATATCCCTGGTACATTGAAGAACATATCTAACTTATTTAAATTACAATTATATTACCTCCTCCGTATTGCAGCCATATGATATCGGGTCATCGTCCGTCACATTAGCATGCGAATTGATATATATATTTTTTTTGCGGGTTTTGTTTATAAAATTATATTCCAATTGATAAAAAGACGAGCAGGGGTATAGTTGACTTTAGATTCTAAAGTCCACATGAGTGAGTGTTTACTCCTATAAGGTGGAGGAGAGTGTGGTAATGTGGTAAAGTTAACATAATAGTGAATCGTGGGTAGACAGCGATTAGTAATGGAGTGCGATAGAAAACGCGGAACGATCTTGTCTGTCACAGCAGCATGTGCGAATTGACAATTGACATGCAGTGTATACTGAAAGATGCACGTCATACCAGGTATATATATATATATATATATCAGTACGAGTCTGCTAATGGGACCGCCCACTGCTGTGCATTTTTAGGTATGTACTGCGTACAATTGTCCTACAGTCGAAGGTACTGTAAAAACCCCACTGTTAGTCTGAGTTAATTTATCCATGGCGCTAGCTCACTTGCTATCACCTAGATGTGGGGTGTATGTTGTATTTCAACAAACAACTGTCTCCTTTTTTCCCGTATCATAGGCACCGAAGTAAAATGACCGCTACTACGTGGAGTGTTCCCGCCTATTTATTATTCGTATTCATCTGTTTCCATCATATACCTCAGCCTTCCACTGCAGTAAGCATATTCAATAAGGTAGGTAGAACATATTCCGTTCATTCTGTGTATTTCCGCAGTATATGAAACTAGGCACGGGCATGACAGCAGATCGAATGTCTAGCAATGATGATCCGTGTCTATGTAGCGCTTTTCCACGTCGATGACATGTTCGAAGCGCTTCACAGATATTACTATGATCATAGGGAACATCATCGCTCTTCGACAATCCCATACGGTAACCTGTTACTGGTACAAATTGTGTTCATTCTCCTCACATGTGCACCATAATGCCCGAGTCAGACTTGGGAATGGAGATGGAGCGCCTTGCAGGAGGAAAGCCGGCCGGCATTTGAACTCGTATTTCAACTCTTCTTGCACAGAGTACGTGGGCAGGCACAAATAGTGGTTCACGTAACTACCGATATGGTACAACAAGGTTCAGGCCTACTAATAGAACAGAATCGTAACCATTGTATTTGTTTTGGAGGCGACTATATACCCACTAATCGATTGGTATGACGTCATTTGATTGCTCACGGTTATGGATCTCGATTTCTCCACGAAGTTCGAACCTCGACATTCTGTCAATCACTTTCTGACTTTATTGCTTGTTTTTGTTTCATGCGAAATATAAACAAGCTTTGTTCGAGCTTCCGTACCTTATCAGACCAAAATACCCTGGCCAGAGATGTCGAACCCAAACAATCACTCAGTAATCGCTTTGTTCAATTTGACAACCCTATAAGATACATTTATCTGCTCATAAGCTTCGACTTGCATGTGTTCTTTTTAGCATGCCAACGTGTACTGAGCAACAGCTACTGTTCTGATGTACATGATAGTGTACATAAACTAATCAAACTAAAAAAATGTGTATGGATAAACGTGTGCAAAGAAAAGTATAATTGTATCTTCCTTATGTTCTATTCAATTCCGTAACTTATTCTCCGTTGTCTGCCTTTGTTCAGTTGTAAGAAGGTAATAGTTGTACTAGGGTTCTACATAAATATTGCATGGGCATATAGGCTACCTAATAACTGCCACAGAAGTACCATCGCACAACAGTCAGTCTTACGCTGGCAAACATCGTCGTTCTGTCAACAATTCAATGTTTACAGGGGTAATTGGGCTCACCTAGATAAATTCCTGGAATTCTCTCCGCTCGAGTAACCAGCAGACCAAGTCCAGTCTGCCGGTTCTTCGGCTGCCCTTAAATATCATTCTATTCTATTTTAACAAAGGGGCATGTATATACCGCCATCATATGGAATCATGAGAGAGAAATTACTAAAAGTAGGCCTAAGTTAAACTGCTCAATACAGTACTGGCAGGACTGGGGGAAAGATAAGTTGAGGCTTCTGAAACAATTGGGGAACAGTTACTGAAAGGACATTACTGTGATGTAGAACGACACTTTATTAGTTTTTCCGGGAGAGAGTGGCGAGGAATAAATTTGCTCCAGTTAATCAGCCCTCTTCTCGTGGTCTGGTAGTATAGATTATCCATTCACACAATCCTCGCTATATAATTTCAACGAGATAGGCTAAGAGCTCACGTACATTTAGGCAATGGGAAGAGCATGCAACATTTATTCTACTAGCGCGCATATTATGTTCTGCGTTTATGGACGTGGATACACCACAGGGTCTACGTCCCAATTGCCGATTCCTCTGCAGTTTTCATTAAATCCCACCGATAACCGCTCGGTTGGACTTTTGTAGAGTCATATTTTTCACTACATGTACTGTCTACGAAACACAGGCAAACATCATGTGCCAATGTTTAATATTCAATATTCCCAGTCGTTGATTGTTCGAAGCTGAGTTAATTTCCGCCCATTCCTGAATTTGGTTGAATTCAGTTCAATTTGGTTCTTGTGGATAATAACGCTCAATATGCTCCAAAAAGATATCACTATAGCAGGAGACATTAAAAAATACAGCCCCGCAGCAATGAATTTAAATGAAATATAATTGATTGCGCAGACGACGCGAATTCGAGGTATATGTTTTACTAAAGCTGTCGACTATGTATGTAATCACCCAGGGTATGAGTGCTCGTTAGGATCGCAATGATGCATATAATATATTTGTGGATGCAATATGTATCGATGAGCGAGTGTTCATGCAGGTAAAGCGTCTAATATGTGGAATATGCAGCAATAGACATGTCCGCTTGATTTCTACAGGAAACAAACCACCTCGCACAGCAATTGCGCGCTAAAGTGTACTGTTACTGTTACTGCCCAATGTTTGACAGTTGTTTTAAGTAATGTATGGTGCCTGGAAGTCCCTAAATGCAGTTTATTTCTCAATAGGGAAGTTGGGACCATTGATATGCGCGTCCCTCCCTTGGATCCCGACCTCAAAACCTCCCATGACGACTCTCTCGATACGCCAATAATGATGATCAGAGCTGTATATTGTAATCTCGATGTCCATTATTCACAGGGTTCTACGAACTATATACCATACATATCTAAATCGTATCTTCAGCACTTCTCAGAGAGTGATGTTAAGTGATGTCCGCATCTTGTAATCTTATCTCGTTCAATCGTTTGTATCGTTCAATGCGAAGCAACATGATTTAATGAGGCAATGAGCATATTCCTACAGATCCGTTAGTTTCAGGAAAATTATAGATTTATGCATGGGTCGATTCTATTTAACTCGTTTAGGCAGAGATTCAGCGCGACGCCTCTTCAAACACGTTATTTGCTCATACCCCTCATTACCATACACACTTGCGCATGCGATTCACGTATAGCAGGTTGACATCACAATTATTGAGCTGGTAGTTCTGAGACCCTATTTGCACGACCCCTCACGGGGGGTATTCAAATGTTGGACCGACCGCGATATCCCACAACAGAATAAGGAACAATTTGACGGAAGTTTGACCAATCCTAACACAGGAGATTCCTGGAAGCATGTCAAGTTCATTTCCTGAGATCAACAAAATCCATGACCAGTGAACAAACAAGCCTCTTGCCGTTCTCCGCGGTTCTGACTAAAAATTAGTGCAGTGTGGATCTGTTTGGCGAACAGCCATTTTGAGTGCACCATAATTGACCAGACATGTCGGCTAATGGGTCGAAAGGTCACCTGAAACCTGACAGAGCAGGGAGTCATACCATCTTATCATATGATGTGTTCCGGCACAGGTGTGACCAATGCGTGTACCTTTTCATCAATGAACGACCCGTCATCGGATTGTCATCATGCGTCGAATGATGATTTGGGTGTTTCAACCACATCTCAAATTGCTTCACAATCGCTACCCCAACTCATTGGACACTCTACAAACCCCCACACAAATTCCAGTTCCTCTTATTGTCGGCGTCTGCATCCACATAATCACCGCTACCTACCGTAACCGTGCTCAACCTCATACGTCAACTATTGTGGTGTTTACCTTTCCCTCTTGTTGACAGTCATTCACAGTGAACAACCACAGTAAACACAGTAAACAATCAACATTAGTGCAGGTCCTATCTCCCTTGTCGCTTGGTATGGGTCAAAATCCGTTTATCACCCCCAGTCATCGTCAATTAAGAACCCACTAGGATCGTCGAAGGTAATCATTCATGATGATGAGTTTTTCACACCTCTTAAATCCTGAATAATGGATAGTAAAGAATGACCGGTATGACAATTTTTAAAGGTTCAGTAAAGAATTACCTGCGAGGTATTATTTTAACTTGACATTTCGACCATCAGTTTAGATCTCTCAAATTATCGCGAAGACTTTTAATGCCATTAGGTTTATTATTCTATTATTTATTGACGAATTTCACAAGAGATTATCTCGGTATTGACATCACTCATTTATGAATCTGAGGATGGAAATCGGTAATCGGTGGGTGGCAGTGGGTGTTTCCCCAATTTTACCAGATCCAAAGGTGGCGTATGACATATTTGGTGTCAACTAAATCACAGCTAATTGTATAGGAATCATCAATTATGAATGAGAGGTGATTAGTCCATGGAGCTAGAAGAGCTCCATGATTAGTCTATGGCTTCACATCAAACATGGCTAGGAGGTATTTATATCATACATGCACTCAACACGTGGGTGTCACCGACAGCATATCCGCAAGCACAGACGCGTGATCATATTGTACCGAATGCATAAATCACTGTCACGTGCACCAATTGCCTACCAGTAGTGGCGGGTTCATACGTGGACAGAAAAATACCTCGATAGTTCACGGGGGTATGAGGTTAATCGACATCAACCCGGGTCACATGTTCATCAAACGTCAGTAAGGAAAAGGGGCATAGCCCTTGGATTCAACACTTTTCGATGAGATCGATAAAGTCCACTTGGAATGTAAAGAAGTTTCAATGAGCGGGGTAATGTTGTATGTAAAACACTAGGAACAGTGGTTAGCTTGACATATGCGCTGTATGAGACTAATATCCCCATCAATTTTCCCACAGAAATCCAAAGAAATTCCCAATTATACATTCAGTGGTAAAGATACGCTCTCTCTAAGTCTAATGGACAGATTGAAGAGACAGATTTGGGCGGGCTGGCAGCCGAGTCTCCAGATCAAAGCACCAGAGGAACTATCATCGTCTGTGGATATACTGGAGCTTCACGAGGAACCACAACCACAAGGTAAGTTTCCAGAATCGAATGATCCTGGTGTACTAGCTACCTATGTCATATCTAAAGTCCGTCTTTATACCACACCTCCTCTCACATACCCACCAATGCCGCAAGCACAAATATGATCTTGGGGTCCCTCCAAAAACCTCGTGACCCTTCTGACCATTCTGTTACACATGAACTTCTTTTTTTG
>JAUOBX010544828.1:0-10008 GCA_032360705.1 Eupentacta quinquesemita
TGAGCACTCTTTGTAGTCTTTGAAGCACTATTTTGACTAATTATTATTATTATTATTATTATTATTATTATTATTATTATTATTATTATTATTATTATTATTATTACAAATTTCTATATGGAAAAGTACCTAAATCTAAAAATGTTGCTGTTATTCAATTACCGGGTAACTGAGGATACTGATAATTACTATTATTTGCAGATTTGCAGATGTGAGTAGGTGAAGTTGTCAATGATGACGACATGAGATGGAAACCATCTGGTACTATATTAATATCGATATTTCATCGAACCCACCGTTGTCAAAGTTTCAACGCTTTCGGTTTCGAGCAATCCAAACTCTTGCACAATACAGACAACGTAATACGTTCCTCAGGTAGTATAGAACCTATCATTTTCGCCACAACATATTAGGTTTTGCTTGGCGTAGATATAACATAGTGCATGTGGATTGTTCCAGCCAAACGAAGTCGTTTCGAAAGGTGTATAGTAACGAATCTGTTTGTTACAAAATTGTTCCTGTGACCTGGGCCTGATGGAGTTGTTGTCCTGAGCTGTATGTTGTTTCGAAAACAGTAGTATGATATCCTTTCATTGTACGGCATACATATAAGGGGGCATTGTGAATTTGCAGTTAAATGGGATCAATTGTAGTTTTACTACAAAGTGACGTAATTTAGTTTTACAAGGGTCAATAATCGGAATATCATCGAGTAACGAGTAAAGTGCGTCTTTTACAAATATCATGAATAGACTAGAAAATGCTTTTGTGCGTCAAACATATTTTGTACAGTTCCTCATTTTTAGACGTCCATTCTTGCTCTCTTACTTCCTGGAAATTCCTGGTGGAATATTATGTTACACTCGATGTGGAGCTGGACGGAAAGGGGAGACTTACCCAATCTTCAGAATCTCAATTGTATCCGCGATGCAATTATTAGTGGTACTGAATTCGAAGTAATATACGAAATTGGTGCAAATATGCGATGTAGCTTCATGTCATCTCAATGTATATATTGACCCGGATAAATATTTATGACAGCGCAGTGCTAAGGCCATATTAACAGCATCGTAGGCTACACCTGTTAAGGTATGCATAGCGGTGAAAATAGCATTACTATTGTTCCTGTGTGATAAAATTAGTACTCGTGCGGTATATGAACGTTACTGGAACCAGTCATATGAATACAATGTTCTGTAACTGTACATATCTATATCTATATATATATATGAGTAAATATAAATAGTATATATAAATATTGCGTCGCATCGATGAATCCGAAGATGAAGATAGATAAAAGAGTACAAAAGATTCGTATGAAAATGTTGGAAACATTATTCGACGTTTCGGGTATGAACTCTTTATCAAGAATGGTTAATGTGTAACGGCCATGAAAGATACACTATATTCAGCTGCTACATAATTGAATCAAATTGCGCCTAAAATGTTCACAGAACACCCGCGTGAAATAGCGCAGCAATAGTAGGCTAATACTGTGATAATACTGTGTTGATACTCAATTGTTTAACTACTGACAGGTTCTATGTAGTCACTCTGACTAGCCTAATAGTACATGACACAATAATACTAACATATCGTTTTCATTTGGAGCTTGGCGGATTATTTGTTTAATTGTTAATATATGGTTTATCATGTGTGTGAAGAGAACACATTTCCATTCACTATTCAACGTGGGCAGAACCTCCCACGGACAAACTGGTCCGAACATACCCCATACGGTACGTTCAGCAATATTCTATAAAAGCAATGGGAAGACCATGGGGGCTGATAAAGACATCATAACATGAATAAAACCTTTTCCAATCCTCATAAAAAGCTATGGCAATTTCCGTGAGCAATACCACCCACGCATTAACAGGAACAAATTGATGACCCTTGTCCGAGCGAGTACATTCAACCTCTTCATTACGAACCTGATAGTCTGAATACCCAATGACAGAATTGGAATGCATCTTAGGTCGGCTACAAGACAGCACATTGCCTCTCAGATCTGTGAAACCACCTTCTGAAATCCCCATAAGGCCAGCGCAATACCCGCGAGCAAACCCACCCACGGATCAAAGAACACACACGAATGACACCATCTAGACGAGTACATTCAACTTTTCTATTACCATCCATGATAGTTACAGCTATAAACGATGACGCATTTGAAATGAATATACGGCTCGATACAAGACCATTGCCTCTCAACTGTGTGAAACCCCAATAGGATGATGGGGCATTTTCCGTCAGCAGATTGGACAAATATATCCAGCATATCGAAGATCATTCTGTTTGAAAAAAACGCCCTGGTATATAATAATGACAGAATAATACTTATTTTGCCATTTTGGAGTGGATTAGAAGCAAATTCGCTGGAGGTATTTCCAGGGAAAATCTCCCCCTCTTGATGGAATGTATTCTGAGGAGCATTATCTACCACGTTAACTTAACATTACTTATCGTGATTATTTGTATAGTGATATTTTAACATATACCTGACAATGACCATTTCAATGACTAGTATGTGTTCTTTCGAGCACTGAATTCACCAAGTTTCTATCAATAAAACATATTCTGTACTGTACGGCCCATAAGTTGATGTTGTTGGGGTTCGGTTTATTCGAGGGGGTGCTCTACCCTCGAAACGATGTTTCACAGTTATTGGTTCAAATGTAAAAATAATTACCTACAGTACAATGGTACACATTGAAGACTGACAATTGAAGAACATCAAATAATAAAAATATCCACAATTTTAAATTAATCAGGTTAATTTGAGAAAACGATAATTTGCCCAGGGAATGTCTTACAACATCGTATAACATATCAAAAGGGAGCTTTCAGTATGATTTAGGGACTGTTGGAACACATTTTCAATATCAACAGAGCACCTAGTGTCCAGCTGGATTAGTGCGCTATATAAGACTGAACATTCGAGAATTATTCGTTGTTCATACATTATTTATCTACACTCATTCTCTATGTCCACCCTTGTAAAACGGTCCTCATTAGAGGGATAGATGAGCAGACTTCCTGCTACTTCGCATCACAACTCTTCTCTACAGACAAGCTCATGTTCAATTTGTTTCGTTTTCTTGTGAAGCACGTCAAACTCTTGGGACCCTTCGCTATATAAGCAACGGGTCAATAATAATAACAATAATAATTTAATGATGCCCCAAAGTCAAAATAATGTGCAAGCAGAAAATAGCTTTAGCAATTGTCGAGGGTTGAGGATGAAATATAACACGTCATGCCAGTGTATTGGAAGGTACGTCCCACTGACTTGGCTGAAAAAATGATGGAATTGAACATATATATGTCCAGACAGAAACCTGACGATGACGCCACCACACAACTACAAAACATGGTCTCTGGGAGCTCACATTGAGAGGGCAACAGCTACAGTGGTGGCAGCCTTGTTGAAGTGGTAAATACCTGAAGTGTGCCGTTATCTCACTTTAACAATCCAACCAAAAGGTATTATCTTGTCTTATCTTGAGAAAACAACGAATGTATTCATCCATATCCCAGCACGAGTATAGGGTCGCTCATTTATCATGCACCATAGTACAAATCAGTTGTCAGACCGGAATGCACGAACACTGTACACATCAATAGAGATATCGCTCCCAAAATTCCTTTCACCATAAAAACATCACTAATATTCAACTCACACATTCTAAAAAAATTACAGTCAATGGGCAGGACTTGGAATACACCCGTCACCCTGCCCATAAACATGTACACACATTTTCCATCTGCAGCACCCACAAGAGGAATGAGCGAGAGTACACATCAAATATTGTGTTTTGTATTACAATAACTATTGGCAGCAAACGTAGCTGGTCCATATGTGCAGGTTGTTATCCGGGTCAGATTATAAACACGAGTCTGGGTGATTTTATAGGAGAAGTGTAATACCCTTACTCTGGCTTGTGGGTGCAGGGGTGAATCCAATGGAGGACAGGGGACACAAACAATTTTCACTGGAACAGAGAAATGGATGGGTAGCTGGGGCTTATCATGAGAGCCTCGAGAAATTGAGGTTCGAACCCCTCAGAAAAATGCACTTATCTAATCTGATCGATACACCTTGTTGTGCTCTTGTTATGTTCTTGAGTTTGTAATGTTAGACTACTCATCGAAGCCTCAATGCGGAAGCCGGACCAACTTAACCCATAGCTCTCGGTGAGATATGCAACTCTGTGGACTGCCCTCTTGTTTTATCTTTGGCCATATCACAGATCATAGGAACGAGTGGTATGTACTGATACCATGATTGACACTACTACTGGTAGTGTGTACTGTTGCTGTTACTACAATGCAGAGGTGAGCGTATGCTTAATTCGAGTGATTGTACGATTTACGACCTGAACGAGTTCAGTTAGGCACTGCTTTCATTTATTATTTCGAATATTATCTGGTACGATATTCTTCAAATAATTATAATATACTAATTATATATGATACATCCGGAATATTAATTATAAATAATAATGCTAACCAGAAAGCTATAAGGCTTGGTAATTCCTTGACTTAATACCTATGTATTTTGCTTTCATAACCAAGAATCACCAAGGATCATCAAGTCACCATAACCACTGATCTACACCAAAAATGGTATACCTCCTGAACTCACCATGAAAATGTACACACCAAATTTCAGTTAGATCAGGTCCGGCATTCTTGACTCAGATTACTTTCGACCTAACCACAAAACAGTATTTTCCACAAAAGAGAATATAATCTACCAAGTATGAGCTTGATTCATCTATTTGGGGTCGAGTTATTAAAATCAAGGAATCAATAGTATTGATGCTAATCATGCTAATAATGATAGTTGATAATAACAATAATATTTCTACTAAATTGGGCCGATCCAGTAATGAATTCACATAATATCTGAATAGGGTCTGATTGCGTTCTGAATCATTTTGATAATTTATTTTGAATTAATATCAACTCTTCTCTCATCGTATGCAATGTACGGGGAATGTTGAGGCAAGTGGGACGCATATATGTTATGTATAGTTTACAGGTTGGTCGACATTCCTCCAATTGATTAGGGTAATTACAAAGTTTCATTTGGCTAAATGGGGCCCATCATTTAAACTACCTTTGAACTACCTATAGTCCAGATGCAAGATCATACGATTAATGAACTGTAGGACTGTATATTAGGAATGATCGATGGGGTAACATGTGGAGGTTACTTGTCTTGATTATCTGGATACTTTCAGTTCCTATTTCATACTCATATACTACCGTATTATTCAGTTCATATATCAAATAATAATATAAGTGCATATGACGGAGGTGTACAATGACATTAGGGCTGACCCATCCGTGTCTCTTTGCGTATTGTTTCGGAATAACACCTTCACTGGAAAGAGTATATATGTGCCCAACGCATCCCTCTCTGGGAAAAAAACAATTATGTTACACCCGGGTAACGTAGGATTTCAAACCATGCTAATACTTTGCATGGCCATAATTATTTTTTCAATGTAGCCTACGCAATGAATGTAATTTAAGTTCGAGGAGATAGGCATGTATAGCCCTACTGACGTCATTGTATTTTATGTGGAAATATTTTGAAGTCAGTTAGTGTTGTCAGATAAGCCACCCGCAAATGCGACATGGAATATTTTGTTGTTAGCGTATGACTGCATTGTAAAGAGTGATTTTTCACTCAAATTGTCAATGTGTGTCTCCCGTACATAAATAATATTGCCGCATCTCAGATATACGTAATACGCTCTAACGCCACAGCATGTATCGTAAAGTCTGGTCAGATACATACAAAACAGACTGTGGGTGATAATTCGTGTACTCATGAATCAATTGGTTACATATTTGTTTTGGTGTGTTGATTTGGATGTTACAGATAGACAGGGAATCACTGATGGTCGAAACGAGAAAGTTCAGAATTGCGATGAAAGAAAAACAGACGAGGAGAAAATTACTCTGACTAAGGTAGGGTGCTACTGTATACTGAACCTGAAGTGTTGCCTAGTGTGCCTGCCACAGAACCTGACGTGTTGTTATCTATGGTGTATAAATGTAGCATATCATAACCAGTTTATCGAATATTTGGCATAAAATATGTTTCCACTCTCCTCGTTTCAAATGAAATATTGCAAATGAACGCCGCTAAATTTGTATAGTTTCTGTGCTGTGTTTAAATGATGTTGGAATTCCCATCAGGAATACCACAGCACCATGCAATATTCTGTAATTTTGCATCAGTTCGATAATAGCACTGAGAGTTCACTGAGTGAAAACATTTTCCATGATTCACCCACCCGATACCCCACGGATATGTGTATATAGTCATATTTGATTAGAGAGAGGAATGAAGCCAGAACGAGGGACCGGGGGGCCTTCTTGCTGGTGTATGTCGATGAGGTCACTCAGCTGCATTTATTAACTATAAAGTCACAGGAACCCGACGTTGAACCCGGTATATGATTGCAAATGAGCACGAAGAGTAGATATTCACGTACAATTTATATATGGAACAGTAAGATATATCCTTTTCTCTAGTCCACCTGGGATATAAGAAACTCTCAGAATCGCTGAAGAGCCCCAAGATGATCCCCTAAAGTAATCAATCGCTACGCTGATATGGGCAGCGTTTCTCAACAACAGAATATCAGGAAACTTAAAACGTAGTGCAAACACTTCCCTTGGTGTTCTAAATGTACATAGGGGACGACTAGGATAATAGTGAAAATAATGTGTTACTTACCCCTCTGAATTCTCGAAGTAGTTTCGATTCATCAAAGATATCTGTATGGGGTGCAAAATAGGTATATGGTCGTTATTCAAATCAATCAAATTAACCCGCCCTGATTCTCTGCCAGAAGCAAAAGGAATCAATGTAGCCACTCCAGTGTGTATACGTGACACTTCTTGAATCGTTTTGAAAACCAACCGGGGACCGGACAAAAAATCGGGACTAGAAGGGTCCGAGACTGAGGACACAGGGAGTCGAGACCGAGCTCTGCAAAATGTGGTCTCGAGCACCACATCAGTGATATATATATATACATATTGCAAGTGGTCTCCACGTGTGCTCCATGTAGGACATGAAACAGAATAGACAGTACGAAAAAAAACATTTTTTTCTCAATCAGCAACACTCTTCTAGAAATTGTGGTCAGCTGACACAATGTGAGCACTTTCAAAGGTAGATAAATGCATCACATTCATTCAATTTACCGAGCAGCCCCACATGGCCCCATTTTCAGATGTGGGGGCATTGTTTCATTGTCTCCACCCCATTGCTCATATGAATGATTAAACACACAAGCAGTGGGACCTATGTTGAGCTACGAAAAATATGCAGACTCAAGTTATTGGGACAAGCCATTTCTGTTAGTTAGAATAAAGGAATTTCCCTGTCAGCTTTGCATTTTTATCCAATTTTCGCCCTAAATTGAGGATATTTTCCACCTTGTTGCAAAGATGGAAATCTTTCGAGCCTCGCAATCCCTTAATATCAGTGGAAAGGCCGGATGGGAAATTATCAAAAATAACAATTCTTCTCTAGATCAGTGATTTCCCCACCAAATTGAGGACGAATCTGTCAATTGTCAATTTCCACCTTGCTGGGAAGTTTAAACTCTTTGAGCTTTGCAATTCTTGAATATCATGGAAAAAATCGGAAGCCAAAATTACAATTTGCCCAATAATCAGATAATTCCCTTCCAAATTGTTAATCAAGCATTTTTCCAAATTTGTGCCCGAATGCATGAGGAAACAAATATCAAGTTGTATTCACCACTGTGTACAATTCTTCAGAGTTTGGGCGTTTTAGGCTTTTTAGGCTTTAGGTATTTGGGGAAGTTTACCAAAAATCCGACGGACTCACAGACGCACAAACACACACACATACTGATGGGAACCTTTCTGCCTGTACCTCGGTACTGGACGCCTCGACACCCACGAGTACCCCACCATAGGATACCCCATAATACAAGTAACTCCAACAATGGAAGGGTTACCATAGCAACCGTTGCTATGTCGACCAGCTGCAGTGAATATGTGTGAAATGGCAAACTCACTACAATATCTCATCCGGCCCTTTGAGACGGATGAGATAATTACAAGATAGGTCGATACGCTCACTTTAAAACCGAGAACGTTGGATGCGTGAGTCTGGTTGATAAGGCCCGCGTGTCACGGCGCTCACCTGTGACCGGAGAGGATCCGACACGCGCAACCATAATGGCCCCGTACCAACCTCTGCCTCTGCAGAAAATTGTACATGGTAACAGCTAAAAGACAAAAGCAATCTTAACTCATCTCTACGTGCAAGAACAGAAGAAAATATATCCTCCAGATACAAGACAGTACATTGCCTCTTAGATGTGTGAAAACACCTTGAAATCCCCATAAGTTGATAGGGCATTTACCATCAGGATCAACGAGAACAGAACTACGGCATTGGCTGACGTGTGCAATTCATTTGGGCATGTTGGCGCTCCAATATTTTAAGGATCAAGTAGCACATGCTTTCACTATAATGATAATATTACTGTTCCATTGCAAGTTCATTGGACGAATTTCTCCAGCGTATGGGAAGAAATTAAACAAATATTTCAGATCATTCTATTTCATAAATGACAAGTTATATACTAATACTACTCACATAGCAAAAAAAGAAATATATTCGCTGAAGGTATTGCGTTTGAGTTATCCAGAGAAAATCATCTCAAGGTTGTGGGTTTGAGTCCCGGCTTGAATGTTTAATCTGAAGCACTCCTCCTGTCAACCCATCAGTAAAATGGGGACTTGTGAGTACAACCGGCGCTTATATATATACTGCTGCCACATTCTCTGCGTGATTATCGGAGTGTGGCCTGGTTCCAATGAGCGGGGGTGATCAGTTATTAACTGGATATGTGCGTTATATTTTTATGACGTCAAAAATGTTCATTCGGCATCGGTCAAAAGTGATTGCGTAATTCGTGGAGCGTGGTAGCTCCAGTTGGATAGAGCGTCGAGCTGGTAATCCAAAGGTTGCCGGTTCGAGTCCTCGTTGCCACCTTGAGCAAGGTGCTTCATCCCGTGCTTTGCCATGTTCTGTGGCCTGGCGAGAGTGTTGTATCCAGGTATGCACACTTCCGGGTTGTATGGGATCGGTACCCGTGTCCGGCGAGTAAACCATGAAAAAATATACTATGTAATATGCAACTGTCATAAGCCATATTGGGAAATCCTTCTTCTTAAAAAAAGGGAGTATACATATGTTATCGCAGTTGATTCGTTACTCGAATCTGTACTCGAAGGCAAAACATACCACATACCATGACGCAGTATACGTGTTCATACCAATGACATGCACTTACGTATATTTTTCCCGAATAATTTTGATGAGTTGAATGGAATAACATCGAATTTGATGATATGTTCAATAATAATTTATCCGATTCATCGTCATCGTACATAAACGAAAAATAGAACCTGGGATCAAGGATGGTATTGAACACGTAAGTACAAAATGTAATCCCGATAATGTTATGGTAAGTAGTCTCAAGGCCACATACGTGTCACGAAATGCTTGCTTATTAGTAGCTAATCCAGCATAAACAGCAATTATTTTGCAGGTCTTCAGAAACGCAACGAATCAATTAATTGCGTGGTATTCATTATCACGCACAAAGCTACTCCTATTTCCTGCCAGTTTATTGACTAATGATTTTTCTCTAGTGGTAATTACGTTCATTAACTAATGTTTTTTCCTCACTTGATAATTACCAACTATATTGTAGCAAACAACCTGGCGCTGTCTTGTATTGACAGGAAGATAAACCTGTCATTAGGGAGCGATCATTACATAGCGATAATATTCTATATATATATATATATATATATATATATTAGCGTCACCACTTGTCAGTTCGGCGTATAATTGAGGTAATGTCCTCTACTCGACAATCTTCAGAATACACGTTGTGGGTTCAACAAAGGACATGTTCAAGCCCACGAGTC
>JAUOBX010544939.1:0-10007 GCA_032360705.1 Eupentacta quinquesemita
GCGTGTATTTGGAAAACAATAGCACAACCATGCATGCAGTAGAGAATGCAAAAATGAAGTAGAAAGAAAGGCAGTTTATGGCAGCAGGCAGGAACGGAGATTTAGTTTTTTATTCAACTTTTACGTTGAGAGCAATGTTAGAATCGGAAAGATGTAATTTCGCTCGTACGTTACCCGATTTTATTGACTGAAAGAACACATTAGGTCGTTTCGCAGAGTCATATAGCTGGAGCAATTATCCGGGCAACAAATTGTCTTTCCCTCGCGTCACAATACTGCGTACTCTTAGCACATGAGCACTCCTCAACCATGCCTGCCGTGTCAACTAACGGGCTTAATTCCATCTCCCGTCTAAGATAATGATATGTATACGGACGACCAATATGAGGACTATCGGACGCTTCCATGGGGAAAATGAGATTGACTGAAACCACTCGAGAAGAGGGACCGATGACTCGTTTAAACGAAAGGAGGACATTTGGGGATGTTCGAAGACAATATTAAACAGAATCCAACCAGGCGTAAACTGTTTAAAAACATATTGTAATTTTTTTCAGTCGGGACGGGCAAGTTATTCTTTTTAATCTGACATTCTGCGAGCGTTCATTCATAATTATTGCGTCCTGTTTTTTTCTCGGAAGTGTCTCCCTTCTGCCCTGATGACCGGGGATTGGTTATATAACGTTTGGTGAAGTGTTCTAAATGCTTTAGAGAGACTTCGTAATATTAGATATATGTACCATTTGAATAGCGTTTATTATCGTAGGGTATGTATTAAATACATGATATATACGAATGCATGTGTTTATAATACGGCAGTTCAAATGCAATCACGATCATGGTAGCATTGAGAAAAATCTCAAACGGTAAAAAGACAGGGAGTATATTGGAGCAAACAGGAACAGAGACTTAGTATAGCCGTTACGTTCAGAGCGATGCTATGATTGAAACTTGAATTTTCGTACGTTTTGGTACGTTTCTCCTTCCTTGAAACTGACATTCAGTCGTTTCGTGCTGTCGTATAGCTGGGGAAATTATTCCAGCCACAAATTATAATATCATCGCGTCACAGCACAGCGTACCCTTAGCACATGAGCACTCTCGAACCATGTCTGCCGTGTCAACTAATGGGCTATGATTCCATCTCCCGTCCGAGATAATGATATGTATACAGCCGATCAATATGAGGAATATCGAAAGTCCATGGGGAAAATTAAATTGACTGATATCACTCGAGAAGAATAATTGATGACTCGTTTAAGCGAGACGAGGACATTTGGGGAGGTTTGTAGACAATATTAAACAGAATCCAACCAGGCGTTACCCGTTTTAAAAACATATTTTACCTTCCTTTTCAAACGAGTCGGGTAAGTTATTATTCCCAATCTGACATTCTGCAAACGTTCATCTTTAACTGATGATATCATGGGGTTTCGATTCTTCATACGTCTTGTCTTTTTTAGGAATGACTTTGTCCTGCCGCAATAGGGGATTATACAACGTTCAGTAGAGTGTTCCAAATGCCTCAGAGGAACTTGGGAATATTATATATCTGTGCTATTCGGTAAGCGTTTATTATCTTAGCGTGTGTGTTAGATATATAATCTACGAATGCATGGGTCAACAATACAGCAGTCGAAATCCGTCACAATCATGGTAGTAAGACATCCCCAAAGGTAGACAGAAGGACAGTGTAGGGGAGCAAACGGAAACTTCGTGTTACCTCCAGACTGTTGCTATGACCGAAAACATGTATTCTCGCAGGTACGTTTCTTCATCCCTGAGACTGAAGGATATTCCGTCGTTTCGTGCTGTCGTATAGGTGGAGGAATTATGCGGGCAACAAGTTGTCTTTTTCTTGTGTCACAGCACCGCATACTCTTAGCACATGAGCAATCTTAAACTATGTCAACCGTGTTAACTAATGTGCTATAATTCCATTATCCGTCTGAGATAATGAAATACATCCGATCAATATGAGAACTATCGAATCTCCCTGATGGGGAAAATCAAATTGACCGATACCACTCGGAGAAGGAAATCAAAGAGTCGTTTAGACGAAAGGGGGACGTTTAGGTAGGTTCAAGGGCAATACTGAGCAAAATCCAACCACGCGTAATGCGTTCGGAAAATATAGTGTCAAATATTCTTAAACAAGTCGAGCAATCAGACATTCTGCAAACGTTCATCTTTAACTGATGATATCATGAGGTTTCGAATTTTCATACGTTCCGTAGTTTTGAAAGTGAATTCTCTCTGATCCAACTTTGAAATGTTCACCGTTTAGTAGAGTGTTTCAGATGCTTTTGGGGAGACTTGAGAATTCCAGATAACCATACCATTTGTATAGCGTTCAACAACTCAGGGTGTGTATCAAAAACATAATCTACGGATACATGGGTTCATGAGTAGAACACGATCACAAATATAATCGAACATGGATAATAATTGAGGCCTGAATTTGGGAAATAACGATATAATATACTGAGGAATTGTTTCCAAGGAGAATGACTTGTATTCGTAAATTGTTTCGTTAAAATGGTAATAAGGTCATTGAAGAACGTCCCAGATGGTATGGGGTTCCTGTTTGACAGCAATGTATGAGATCAAATTTAGTTCTAGCCAACTACTACTGCTGATACTGCCGAAACCACATCAAAACTCACAATGGGACGGTTTTCAGAGGTAGCTGTACTCGCATGCGGTCCCGACGTAGCGAGGTCTTGGCGTCAACTTGAGGTCCTGTTGTGGTGCAGTGGAATTGGGAATTACGGGTGCCGATTCGTGTTACCGTGGCTGTACTCCGCTTCTCTAGTATCTTAGAAAATTCTGATTTTCACTGGTCATTCGTCGGATGGGGACGTGGAATCGCGGTCCCAGGAACAACGTGAGATTTATTACACTGCTTCTGAGGTATCATCTGAGACATTAGTCGGGAGGAGAAGGCGAGTTATCGCCAGCGCCTTTCCACGATCAACCTACTCAGGGTTTATGAACTCATATCATCCAAACCACATGGCTTGCTGTGGATTCATCGATGAGTCATTTAGTGACTCGTGTACAAAGCTCTATGGAAACAATGATACCACCTAGTTTACACCTCATTCCGAAATATAATTCCCAAGGATCGCAAACAAAGCTTCATGCATTTGTTGCAAGACTCTAGTAGAGGGACGTTCCTGCATGTTCCCAGGTAAAGGCTCCGCCCTTGTGATCGACGATCTTTCTCTAAAGCTGTACCACTCTCTGGTACTCGTTTTCACAACACATCAAGTCCGACGAACACATTAACAGTTACGAAAGTAGGAGAGCACATTTCTGAGTTGTCTTTTCGTATGAGTGCATTGAGTACATTGAACTTCCTCTGGAAATTGGTGCTATATAATAATATCTGGTGCTTATATATCGCTTCATAACTGCTGTACAGCTGTTTCAAAGCGTTCTACATATATTACCCGACCGCTCTCCTGCCTAAGGACGCAACGGAAAGCCAGCCGATCATATGCAGGAATCGAACTCACAATTTTCTGATCATTAGTTTGAAGCTCTACCGACTGAGCTTATCCGATCTCCAATCCGATCCCCATATAGATTGCTATTGTGTGCCTTTCTTTGATATTGTATCTACATAAAAGGCGATCATTAGATGGCAGAGTTGTGGTGAATAAAGTTCGTCTGAATTTAACAAAAATAGTATCTTACATTGAGGCGCATATCTGTTGGCAGCATTGTATCGAATGCGGCTTTGTTTCCCTCTGTCTGCGAATAATATATCACATTGGGGCCTATGCCCACAGACCAAGTGGCAACATCGTGTTTGTTTGCCTTCCGTGGAAATAGTTCTTAACATCGGGCGTATAGATCAGTTGACAGCATCGTCCTTAATACTGCACTGTAACCCTCTATTTGGGATATAATATTTTACATTAAGACCTACATCAGGTGATAACATAAGTTGTATATAAAGCTTTGTTGGACTTTCTCGAGAATATTATCTAACAATAGGGCGTACACCTATCACATCTTTTGCTAGGTTTGACGGTTCGGTGGGATGCAAAGCGGGAAAAGCACATAGTTTGGCCAATGTGGAATAGTTGGGAGGGAAGTGAGTTTTGCGACACGACTTCATTCACCTGAGCGGTTATGTGGAATGGAAGCAGCCGTACTGCCGAAAATGTAAATATAAATATCAGTTGTTGCAAACGGTTCCTGATATGTTCAACAAATATGAGTACAGGGTGATACGAGTGCATACAGGCCAGCATTCGGTATATTCTGATTTATGATGAAATTGAAGAAGAATTGCCATGAAATGAGTGATAATGACTTGGTATTCATCACGTCGTCCAGGAATCGCGTATACGCGTAAAACCCTCAAGCAACCAACGCGTCCAAACATCGATAGTTCTGGTTATTAATCTCGAACACTCTTGGGATCGAATTCGCTCGAAAGCTTTACGCTTTCTCACCTATATCGATGCTGTTGGGCCAGCGGTTGCTGATGTGGAATGGTAGTAAAATCTCTTATTTGAGAAATTCTATCATACCCTGTGATTTGTTGATGAGAACGCAAATGACCGACAAATTTGCAATTATTAACAGAATGGACTACAATACTCTACCCAGGAGGGAGGAATAACGGTTGGCGAATGCTAGTTAAATCAATATCTAATAAATATTATATATATATGGCATATGTATAGGAAATCAAATATGCACATTCATAGTTGTTGTATACATGAAAAAGAAACTATTTTGATAAACAAATATACGCCAACTGGATTATTCCTGTATGGTCCTGAAAGCTGATCCTATTCCAGAAGGACGTTACCTCTCCAGCTGTGGTTCTATACCGCTCATTGCCGATTAGGAAATCTCCACTTCCGTGCCTCTTTCTTAAACCGATCATTCTAATTATATCGAATCGTCCCCTGTCATCAAATATTACATGTACGATATGCCCTGTGTATTTAGTGATATCAATATTCTGTGCTCCCTTCATATCTATTCAAAGTTTCATCCCCTCACAGTATGTCGTAACATCAAACTAGCTTCTCAGTGGGATTCGCCTCGCATGAAGGTTTGATTGCCATTAGTAGGAAATAATCCTTCACGTTCAAGACAAATGTCATCTAACATGCGTCCGAAATGAGGAAAACAAATAGCCTCTAGGTGAAATATTGTTATCTCTGAAAATGTTCCACACATCTGCTTTTCTCTCCGTACGAACCCTTCATTTTGATTGATGCCAGGTTCGATTTTACCATTGGCGCCTACAGCATTTCTTCAATAGATCGTTTTCTAGCATTTCACTCACATAACGATCACAGGTAGTCATACAACAGCCAATTGACAGAAGTCTGATCCCAATTCAAAATTTAAAAAAAATCAGTATACGGTTTGAGCGATCCCAACTAATTTGCTACGAACAAAACGATCTGAACACTCGTATCCCATAATTATGTTCTTTCCTTCGTTTCATCATGCAGTGTGAAGGATATCCTCAACAAACTCGATCCATCATTTATATGTCTGCAAACTATGCACAACAAGAATGACATATTATTAGGAGATCGGGAGAGTCGAGCAGTCACTGCCTACAGGCAGATGAGCTGACAGGCTGATGACTGCAAACACCACTTCTTCCTCCCTAACATCACTCAACATTCTCTATTGTCTTTCCAACCTCGGGTGTCGCCCGGCTGATTCCCGCAAATACTGCCACTGCCACCCAAGAAGCTGCAGAATCTGAAATTCAGTATACTGTTTGAGCGATCCCAACTCATTTGCTACGAACAAACGATCTAAACTCTCGTGTCCCACATGTTAGTTCTTTGTTTGATCGTGCAGTGTGAAGGATTCCCCCATCAATCAATCCACCATCTATATTGTCTATAAACTCTTCACGTCTGACATATAATCAGAAGATCGGAAGTGTCGAGCAGTCACTGCCTACAGGCAGATGAGTTGATATGCTGATGACTGCAGACATCACTTCTTGCGGGAGAGTTAATGACTCTGCCCTACTTAATGCTCTGTTAATGTCAAGTTCTAGTGATTAACATGGAATCATGGCTCATTAGTAGGATGATTTCACACATGGAACGCGCCCTCATCCCTTTTCAGGAGACCCGGGGCATTCACAGCAAAACAATTATAAATGGTTTGCACATGGATACGGCTGGTTGGTCGGATTCCATACTTCAGTCATCCTGGTTAATAGTTAGCTTTCTAAGGAGCTACATGCCTGGACAGTACAGTCGTATACCGCAACAAGTAACATTTAGTGAATAGTTCTCTCCCTGTTATGTTAACTGTATGGCGTCTTTCCCTACGAAAGAGAACAGGAAATATTTCATAGATTATTGTATATGTAGTGTGAGTATCAGACCTAGGCAGACCCCTTTATGGGACATATGAATTCCTTAAATGTCTTGTAGCATATCTGGAACGACCACCTCTCGCCAACTGAACTATTTGAACTGATGCCACCGTTCATGTCACATTACTAATACAACCACATCAACGTCAATATATCATGTACACCTACTCCTCTGACTCTGAAAACGGAAATACACTCATGGAATTGACGAATTATATTGAGGTGTGACAAAAACGAAGTCGGAATAAATATTGTTGCGAGAAACAAAATTTGACAAATATATACTCTCTGGAGCAGCCATGAGTTATATTGTCATGATCGTGAAGCGAGTTCAGATTCCTCGAGATATCATAATCCGAAGTGAGAAAGAGTAGTCCCATACTGGATAAGTATCCTACAGTGGGGCATCTACACCCCCCCCCTCTCCTCCCCACCACTCGGGTTAATATTATATGTGAGTGAACACCTCGACCTTATCGGAAAACTCCCATTCATACAAACAAGTAAGACATCAGTATTTTTTACACCGAATAATTTATTCCGCCCTCCGGTATGGAAGGAATATTGTGCGACCAAATGTTCCCAATTCGCTACTACCCAGGTCGTTAGATTTGGGCCTACCCTTTAAAGACTATTCTCACGATAGAAATTCCGCGATTGAACAATGTCGCCTAACGAAAAGGCCTCAAGAAGAGTGCCCACCCTGCAGCGATATATTCTGTTGACAGCAGATTCGAAAGAAATATTGATGCCATTATTAAAGCACATGCTGGGCTTATAGCGATAGCAAGAAAATTATGTATTCCCAACGCTATCGATATTTCCCTTATCGCCGGGGTATATGGAATAGCTAGTTGATACAACCAACAACACAAAACAGGGTTGAAAACCCGGACCCACAGATAATGTCGAGACTTTTCCCCAAGAAATTGTTGTTTTACCGTGAACCAGTTTATAATGTTTCATCCGTTAAATGAGTTGACAAAACGTTCGAACTATATTTAAACTATTTGCAATAAAAAGAACGAATTATCTGTGTATTTCACGTTCTGCCAGTATTCACACACACGTTTTATTAACTCCGTAACTATAGTTGTGCATCTGTTCCGTGCGACCACCGTATTGCAACTAATTGATATACTAATCCCAACTAACCAGGAGCGGCAACGACTCGAAGTACACGAAGATCCCCCAATACATACTAATCTCCAAAAGCCAGAGCCGGCGACGGCTCGAGAAATACGGAAATCACCCGAACTCAAGTTTTCAATAATATACTTTATTCAAAGGGATCAACGACGTCGTGGTGCTGATAGTTTCAGGATCATGTATTCTTCAATTAGCATGTCATACGAATTGCCGCGGGATGCATACTTGGGAGGAATCATTCTGAATATATTATTCCAATGTTCCAAAGTTCCAATAATTGAGTGACATTTTATCACATGAATCCAGATCGCAGGAGAAACCACAGGAGGTGTCACGTTTTACTATGGCCTATTTCATCCATTGCTACAATCATATAATGAATAATTTAATGCGCGTTATTGCATCTCTGGGAGTGTTTGATTTCAAAGCAAAATAACCGTGTGAACTTCTCACCAAACGCTATAATCCTTCGTTCCAGGCTTTGATACCTTTCGTGGCACTCAATTTCTTGAACAACAGGACATTGCCATGTGAGGCGATGTAGGTAGTACTTGGCAGATCAATCTAGGACTAGGAGGAGCAGACGAATGTCAACTGCTTCATCTAATACATATTTGAGGTTAAAACGTCGAGAAAGTATCTGAAATTGGGTAATCAGTAAATGTGAAATGCCAACCATTCTAGACTTGAACAGTTTTTCAACAAGCGTAATTGTACACGTATTGACAGCTGCGGGCAAATTCCATATGTGGTAGGAGGATGGGTGTAGTAGTATTGGGAAATAATCGAAGTTATTCTCCAAACGATCACCACGATATCTGCGATAAAATCAGTTGCGTCGAAAAATTCGAAATGGCCACCGGGTGTGGTCGTAATGGGCGAAAATGACAGTTGGTCTCAGAACGATCGCGACGTTCCGAAACGCGTGAATGTGCGATGGAATAAGTTTTGCCAAAATCCAACATGGCCGCCGTCGGAGCAGTGCAGTGACGCCCACTTGGGCTAACATGTGTGCTATGCTTCGTGTCAATCGCACGTACGGTTTCAAAGTAATTGGCTAACGTGACGTACGGATGTACGGAGAGACATGATGATTTTTTTTAATGTTTTCAGAGTCGACCTTTTGCCTTCAATTGAACAATCGATTTCGTTGTTCGCAATAACGGATAACCAGGGAAAAAATAGCCTGAATTCTAGGGAATTTTAATATCTATACGGTTGTGACTTTGCATGAGACAGTACATCATTTCGTTTACGATATTCATCTTATTTATCTCTGATAATGACGCAACGATGCCATCCCATGAACTCCTTTTAAAAGCTACTCTCCTCCGCACAATATAGCTGATTAGGATTGACTCTTCCCAGAGTAGGCAATGAGGTGACAAACAGGAGGATGACTCTCGCAGGACATTGCCACCGTCACCCTGACCCTCCTGCTGCCAACTCATCACGGGGAGTCCGCACATGGCAGAAGGAACAGGGGCAGACGGCGGCGCTGGCTGTATGGATGACCGGAGCTCATGGAGGATCCATGCTAGAGATCGGCTACGGCCGACCTAGCTGCTGCTGATTCACTCGTGAGGCGACGGCGCCAGTATAGGACAACTAATCTGGAAACTTTAGAACAGATCCATCGAGATATGCCATAGACTCACCTGCAGCTAAGTATGAATAGTGATCGCATACCCAGGAATATCTCGTGATGCAACATTCACGAAGGAAGTATTTCAATGCGAATAGATTTGAGAGTACAAAGTTGATAATATTTACTGAAACTGTCAGTTGAAAAATCAAGTCTCAGGCTGTTGTTCATTTCCTCACCAGAGTATCTTTATTTTTATCCGCGAATAGTCCATGGAGAGAATTCTCCATTACGAACATGAACATGAATTATGATTCCTTCGACCTTGACCTGATCCCAATTTCTGTGATATCGAATAGCATATCTTCTTTGAGATACATCAATTCGAGAAAAACCTCAACGCATGAGCTGAGTGTATCTCACTCCTGGAGAGGTAATCCTCACTAGACCAATTTCATCGTTTCCTGGCTCCTGCAACGACCTCACCTCAGTTCTTGGGATATTGAATAGCATATCCTTCTCACAATACATACATTCCAGAGAACCTTGATCGGAGTGTATCTCAATCCCAGAGGAGTAGTTCTTCCTTCTTATCATACCTCTTCCGTCGAATCCTTGCTCCCGCATCGACCTCACCTCAGTTCTTGGGATATTGAATAGCATATCCTTCTCACACTACATAAATCCCAGAGAACCTTGATCGGAGTGTATCTCAATCTCAGAGGAGTAGTTCTTCATTCTTATCATACCTCTTCCGTCGATTCCTTGCTCCCGCATCGACCTTACTTCAGTTCCTGGGATATTGAATAACATATCCTCCTCGCAATACATGAGATCGTTGAACCATGAACAAAATATATCTCACTCCCAGATTAGTAGTTTCCACTAACC
>JAUOBX010545050.1:0-10007 GCA_032360705.1 Eupentacta quinquesemita
TCCTAAATGAATTAACTTCATATGAATGTGGAATCAGAATGGTATGTATATTCTACGGTTTTAATTTACATGCGCATGTTGGATTTGTCTTACTTCTATCATTCTATAATTTACACAGTACGCTATTTTAGATAGATCATGAGTGCCATGACCTTTAGAAACGAATGAATAGGCAGACGTGTTATCTAGTGATCGAGGTGATGAATTACAGCAAAAACAATTATCACAACATTTTGCGCTGTCGCCTCTTATTGATGACAATATCAGAATAATAATTTTCCATTCAACAAGAAAGCTTCCCCTATGCATAACAAATGTTTATCAAAAAGACACAATGCTTCATCATACGATTTATGAAGTAAATTCAGCAACGAATGGAATAAAAATAGGGGACAATTATTAGGTCCACAAATGAAAAGTTAGAAGAGTTATCAATGTCTTTACAGGTTTGGGTAATTGCGAATTTGGCGCCATGTAGTATAACTTTTTATATAAAGTATTTCAATATTGCGTCGAGTCGGGCTGTAGCAAATTGATTTGCTTCAATTGATATCGTGCAACGACGGCGTTCGAATGTGATCATTGTAGACTAGGGAGCAAATCTCCATGCGAATAGGAATTATATTGGGCGCAGCTCGATTTCTTAGTTACGCATATGGCGAGGTACTATAGTAATCTAATGTCACTCAGGGACTACTCGTACTATATTTTTAACAGATTTGGACATATCATGAATGGTGAATTGGGATCTATTATTTGACGGTTTGAGAGGATTCACACATTCAGGAAAAGAGCAAGTTTTAAATGTTTGTTCAAAGACGATATGACATCGCTGCAGGAACTAAATCATGAATGGGGTGAGATTGCACTAAATCCGATGAACTGGTAAAGTTGATTTCAGCCGGTGTGGGAAGAAAACCACTGGTAACGCATTTTCAGCTATGGAAAACAGTTATTTAGAAGGTGAATTCGAAAGTGAATCATTGATTCCTAACATAGTCCCCTAGGTTTGAGATATGGTAGATATATGAAGATTTCATCGAATCAACTGCTGTTTCTCGCCACTAATAATTGTAATAATTAGACTTTTATGTCGGTACAATTGGTGTGAAGTTTCTAGCTACTTTTGATGAGTTTTATTGGGTAGAGTTTAGTTTCTTCGGGGTTTTCTATAGTACCCTCAGTCCTTCACTTGTAATGGACCTACGTACTTCGGATGGCTCTAATTACGGTGAATCCCGATACAAAAATACACGTTTAAAACATGTCTGCAAGTTTAGTCTTGGTTTATTTTCCCTCCCTGTTACTTAACAGCGCTGAACGATTACTGCCAATAGCCTGACTACACTTGGACTCCGTCGTTACAGGTTTAGTTTGGTGGGGTTGCGTGACGGGTCAGTCGAACAACCTGACAAATATAAAAGAGTATCCAAATGTTATTTTGGTAGTCGCTAAAGTTGCGGTCATGCTGCAGAATGATATGATAATTCCCTATAAGTGTGTGGTCTCCGTACAGAAAAATACACTCATGCTATTGATGGTGACCAGAGACCTGCAACACGAATTATCTCCTCACTAGCTCCACTGACTTGCCTTCAGAGACTTACCAAGCTAAATCTGACAACTTTATCGCAGCGTCGAGCAGGAGGTGACATGATTGAGGTTTTCGAAATGATCAATAATGTTTATGATAGCAAGGTATCACACCTTCTGAATCCTCGAGGAATTACAAACACGAGATCTTATTGTCGAACGTCACGAAGACAACATTTTTTTTCCAATCCGAATTTGTAGAATGTGGAACACATTACCGGAAGCTGTGGTCAGCTACTAGATCGGATGAACATTAGTGCAAGCGAGCTATACGTTTTCACTACTATGAGGCTGACATTGAAGAAACTGACGAGTGAATAATTTCCACATCTGGACCTACAGTAATGTTATGCCTTTCATCCAGTACTCGTCATAGGTACCATAGGTACATTGCGATACAATCCCAGTCGTCGCGTCTTGCATCCTAGACCTGCCTTTCTCGCCCGTAGCTGTTGCTAGATTCACATTCTTCGGTCATTACACCAGTAGGAATTGTATCTGCAATAACCTCTATCATGATGTCGTCTCCCGCTCATATATATTTATGCTGATAATGGCATCCTCGATGATAGACTCAATCATCCTTCATACAACCTCATCACAAGTCAAGTTACTACCGAGTTCCGACCCTTCACATTATCGTTCCTCAAATTGTTCTCCTCCCGCCTTTGAAATACCACGCCATTTTTCTTCTACCTTTACTTCCAACATTTACCTCTTTGAATATAGTTTCACCATTGTTTATTATTCACTTCCAGCTTCAACCATTGTTAGCCCATGTGTCTACTTTTCACTCTTTGACTAGACACCAAGTTTCTCATTTTAGGCAATATCTGCCAAATCTGATTTGTTCAAACACCCTCTGAGAGGTGTGCAAACAAGACTGATAGTTTATTGCCTAATCAACCAGTGATAAGCTGCCTCCTGATTATGGGGCTTCGAGAACTTTCAGGGGGAAATTGCCTACAAAAGATATTTTATTAGAGGGGATTCCTGAGGAGTAGTTTTGCAGAGCAGGTTTTCAACGTACGTACATTGCTTCAAGATATCCGGGTTTCCCTCTAGGTAACTCCGCAGTTCACATGTGGGCGACGACCATATTCGTTATGATGGTGGGCAAATTCTTGGATTTTCCTGCCTACGTGGTCGTGCAGCGTTGATGGTAACATGGTTCGTGAAATATAACAAATGATTCACTTTCACTCTCCCGGGATTCGAGAGATCGGTCGGATCCTGGAGTCGTTGACGATTCTGTGAACAGGAAGGGATATGAGATTTATCGCCTGAGCCTTGAATTACTTCCTCAATTCACATACTTTCTAATAAGGAATTTCTTTCTAAACATCTCTGATATTTCAAATACAACCCCAGAACATTTTCTCATTGATGATAGATTTCCACGAAGATTCCTATCAATTATTTCCCACAACTCTAATAGGTTGAGCTCTAAATATATCTTCATCGACTCCTTTATAAACACGTCTAAGTAGCCTCGCAAAGCAATGAAGCACCAACCTGTAGTGCTACTCCTTCCGTTATGAAGTTGAGTTTCTCTCGATGAAAAATGTTGAGTGATTTGTATGGACCGGTAGTATGATGAATGACACTCTTACCCGTGTATGGCAGTGCTATCACAATGTGTTAATGATTGATTACATCTATCAAGAAATGTGATATTTTTATTACATTGTCGGTGTCCTTGCTTGATACAGATTTCATATTAAATTCGCCTATTGGATAAACAGGTTCATTATAAATGTATGTTTCGATCATCAGGGATCCATCTGTGAAATCGATGCTAAGTTATTCACATGTTTGTTGTTGTCACTTGGATGGTGACTCGATTCAGTGGAGTAGTCGTGATGTAGTGATTACAGCATTTGCCTCGTATCCTGAAGGTTGTGGGTTGGAGTCACGGCTCGGACGTTCAATCTGAACCCCTCATCATTTCAACCCAGCAGTAAATGAGTAGTTAATATCCAATGTGATAAGTCACATGAAAGTATCTGTCGGTATCTATGATGATACTGTCCAACGCCCCATGTGGATCCAAACGGACAGGAGCAGGTATATAAATAGCGAAACTCAGTCCTGCTTCACATGCTTCAAAACTTGGATCTTGAAGTTCGCTGGATCTGTTATAACGGATACATCCTCTGGCAGTCTATTCCAGTCAATAACAGTTCTCGGCCAAAATAAGTATCTGTAGCAGTCCTTGTTTGCGACTAAAATTCTACAAGAGTTACAGTGAGTGTGCTTGGACGGACAGGAGTGCGGCAGGAGGAGGTTTTCGATTGGGAGAGGCAAGAAACCGAGCCGTGTTTTGTGTAATGACATTGACTTTACTAGCAGTCCTTCTGTCTTCTAATGAGGTTCAGCCTAATCTTATTAGCATGAGGCTAACATTGCTGGATATGTCGTAATCGTCAGTGACAAAGCGTGGTAAGGATCCCATACAGCGGAGGCATATTCCAGATGTGGACGAACTAGTGCCATGTAGGCTGTTTGTTTGATTTCTCGAGCACAAAAGTACAGATTCCTTATGAAAGCTAATTGTTTGTTAGCAGTGGCAGTGATACGATTAATGTGGTTACGCCAAGGCGTACTTCAGAGTGTAGATGTTGTGGAAGGTCATTGATGAAGGTATGGAATACTAGGGGCCCAAAACAGTTTCCCGGGGAACACCGGACTCAACTTCTGTCAATGTGGAGTAGTTACTCCCGACAACAACCCTCTGCTTACGAAAAGTGATGAGTCTTGCTATCCACCTACTCAGTTTCCCGCGGACACAGTATTGAGTTTGAGCATGAGACGGTAATGCGACACAGAGCCAAAGGCTTTCGTGGAGGTCATCAGAATCATGTAAGTTCGTGACCTATTATCGAGAGAATAAGCTAAATCATGGGTGGTTAAGATGAGTTGTGTTTCACAGGAGTAATTGCTCCTAAAGCCGTGCATGAGGACCGCGTGTCGATCAAAGTGTGCCATGATTTGGGAGTGCGAGATGTACTTCAATATTTTACAGCTAATAGCTGTGAGAGAAATAGGCCGGTAGTTGTTGGCAGCAGACTTATCCACTTTCTTGGATATAAGAATGTAAGATGTTATAATTGGGTATCACGTAAGCTTCTACTATACTGTTGCATACTCATTTGTTATGACTATCGCGAACATGATTTGACACATTTCAAGCTCTGTGGATCTGCTGCGTTGCCGGTTCTTCTGAGGACCGTCTTTATCAGGGCATGTCGTCGCCTTTGCTCTATCGGTGTCATATTTCCCTCTTTTATCTGTATCGCCGTACATCGTAAGGTAATCATAAAGTCGCATCTCTCCTTGTCACTTGTTTAGAAATACTATCGGTACATTTTCAAATTATAGTGTTATTTACCTGCTGATACTCCCGCCGAACACTATCGCTTAAAGCATATATGCATCTTACTAACTGACTTACAGTCGGTTTGTGATAGAGGTAATTCGTCTGTCTCTATGCGTGAATTACTCTGTGTATACTTATCTAATTGAAATTGAAATGAAACTCATTGGACCAGCTACTCAATTATTATTGTATTATTCGCTTATATAAACTGTTTCAAACAAGGGCCATGTCTTATCTTATAGTTGCGTGCAACCTCTCACGCAATTGCAATAATACGCATGCTCAGTAGTCTGCTAATTAATCAGTAAACAGACAGCATTCCTTTCCATTGTATGCACTTTAATGAATGAAGATTACTGGTATTGTGAAATACACGACGAGCCAGGCAGTTACGCTCTGGTCGTGAGACCCATCAAACCGCTCCACGTGTGCTCTCTCTCTTCGAGGTAAATATACACCTCTCAGGTCTCACCGAGACATAGTGATATTATCAAACGCGTCAACCGTTGACAGGAGGGTGACAAAACATAACAAAAAACAACTGAAGTGAAGATCATCGAATGTCACAGTTATCAAGTCAAGGAATCACTAAGTCTTTTGGCTTACTGGTCTTTATTTCGTGCCATCATTCCAAACCTCACTATCATTAAATTATAACTTCACCATCATCATACATTTCATCACTTTTTGTGATAGCTAAAATAAATCACGACATTTATTTTCAGCGATCGAAAATGTATTGATTTTGTTACGGATTGTAAGATCAGCCTGCTATGCCTAGCGCTTCGGAATCATCAGGCATTCCCAAGGGCCATCCTGTTGTTGTCGGGACGAAACTGTCACACTGGAGACTAATCCAATTTATTTCTCCCCATTTTTTTTATATATTAGCGAGGCAATGACAGGTTGGATGATGATAAATGTAGGTGAGAATATTGCAGACCCTCCAGTGACCGGCTTTCGAGGTATACCAAACCGGAACAATATACTTGAGGCTGAAATTATCTAGTAAGTATAGGGACAGCAAGCGGGATTTGTACGTTCAGCTTTTGGTGATTCAGTACAAGCCTGTTGTAGATCAATTTGTCATTGAGGCCACACTATAGACGGAACGCTAACAAACTCGCTCCCTTTCCAAAGTTATCAAAGACAATCACCGATTCGAGGAAGTGGCACTCAAGTTGGGTAAATGACAATTATTATATAGTGATCAGCACTGGCTCCGTTGGATAATTCTAAATGAGCTATATCACTTCGGGTGAATGCCTGAAATGAGTTAGTAACATAAAAGCATGATAAAAACATCATCGTGTAGTCATACATGGACTGTTGCATGTATTGAGGTATTATCATTACTTTAGTCTAGGTTACTACTACGATATTCCAATATCCCTTGATGAGTTTGGTAAATCGAATTCGAACAATACATTGATTCAATGGAGTCACCATATAAGCCTGTTGGTTTTCCTGGGAATATTCGCGAGTTATGGAGCACATTACTAAATTTATATGATTGGCGCTTGTTCAGGAATTGAATCAAATGTTCTTGAAAGTACACAATTGCATCGATACCTGGACACTCGGAGACGACATCGATGAACACATATGAAATATGGAAGGAATATACGATGATGGTAATGAGTATTTTATTGCGACAGAAAAGAAATATTCATATGAATAAATATTATTACATGTCAATAGATGCAGATCGCCTCAAGTAAAGTAATATGATCTGGCAAATGCGACGGTATCGACGTGCGCCTACTAAGAAGAAGCAGAATAGTGCCATGTCTTGGCATAATGCTGATTCTCTCTCAGCAGCACTTCAGTTTACCCTCATCGCATACGGGATCCATTCGGACATGCATCCAGCAGTTCGATTTTCTAGGGAACAGAGACAGAGTAGATGTGGGCTGGTTGTGAAATATCATGTCAGAGATCAGACAGTGGTAACACAACTGAAGGAGACAAGTACCGTAGTTACTGACAGTTGTGAAGACCACAAGGCAGCAAAAAACATGTTGTGGTCCACTGCTCACGATGACGTCATCCAGAGGCGTAACGTGACAATGATCTATTACATAGCTCAAGTAATGTTATATTTTCAATAATTGTCAATGCTTTCCGATACAAACTTGTAATCATATAAGTACTTGATAGAACAGATGCTCCAATGATATGTCTATTTCAACCACTGTAATCTGTCTGAAAATGCGCCAAACGAAACAGTGTCGGATCAATTCAATGTGTTATGATTGTTGGGCTCGGTTCTGCAGCTCATTGAAACGAATGACATCAGTTAAGCACTCTTCACATCGTATGTCTCTATTACAGCCTCTGAAAAGGATTATCTACAGAGCAACATACACAGGAGTCCCATAACACTGGGGTGTCCGAATGTTACCATCATTTGTTAAGCGCTGCTAAAGAGCGTGCGCCTGGACTATCTTTCCTTTGTGGGGTTGACTTTCCATCTACCAATAAAATCAGATGCCTTCAAGTGAGATGATATCTCTGGCGATAACTCTCCTCAAAATACGATGAATAGATGAACCAAATTCTATCCTGCTTACAAAATCGTTGAACTATTCCGGGATCTGATCATTCCAGATGCAAAGAAGTGAGATTTAGAAGAGTTGACGAGTCATCGAGCATTTCAACAGGCTTTAACAATTACCAGTTGTATCTACCACGCATGGCGTAAAAGTCCTTGTCCTCCAGTGAAAAGTCACTACTATGACACACTCACGTTGTATTTTGCTAGATGGACCTTTTCGTACAACCTAGAACGAATACGGGCGTGACCTGAGCCTAAATGCACAGGCCAGTGCGGCAGGAAAATTGTCACAAGTTATTCCCTAGACATCATGATTATCCAGATCTATATGAATATCCACATAATCGCGTGTTCCCATAGGAGGATATACGCCTCTTGTTCATTTTAATTTGCTTATAGAACGCGATTCGACATGCTCGAAGTAACGCTTTGATACAGCTGAAAAAGCTGTGATAAAGCGCTATATAAGCACTGGATATTATTATTGTTATGTATATATTCTAATCTGAACAATATTGTGGTAAAACTGGTTAGGAGTGTTTCTCGAATAATACTGTATGATGTGTTCATATGAATTTCATTGAACATGGACAAGGTGTGGCAAATTAACGGTTGCTTTCATCCATTGCTGGAAAGATGAAGACGATATAGATGCTCTTCCTGTATTCAATCCATGAAAATTCGATTGTTGAATTATGTTCTGTGCGATCGAGAGAGATTGTTTTTCGAAATATCATTCAAACAATTTGGTGTTTGTTTGTGTCTGCTCTCGATAATAATTGCAGTGGTCATTAATGTATTAACGGTAATGACACAATTCTCAAGTTGACGCCAAAGTGGGTAACAATACATAAAACACATGAAACTCTCCAGTCAACCTGACGACATCTTCTCACTCCCTAAGACACTCACTACTAAATTCTTAACATGAATGGTATACCGCTGCAAACTTACAGACGAGAAGAAAAATGTCCTGCAAGAAGATCGACAAGATACACAGTCCTCGAATACTATAATTATTTAGGATTTGTGCCATCAACGAAATGTCTATAGCAAATAATATGTCGAATAATTGAACAAAACCGATTTGAATACATTTCCTCCTATGGCCACGATCATGCGACATACATCAAATTTGCAAACAATCGTTAAGCCCTATGCAAACACCCCTGAACAATCAATCAGTCAGTTAGATCAATTTCGGTAATGATTATCAATTTGCGGTTCGATCACAATGGCATTAGCTATCATCTGGTACACTGTACACTCGGTTTCTTAGTGGTTTCTTCACAGTAGCTTTGTTTATCTTACTTCGTGTTCTTCCTACCTGTCAACTGTATTAGAAATCGAGGCGCAGAGGCGGTCCCGTCTCCGACAATTCAAAAGAATATGCGCAGATGATCACATAATAACCTCATGGAACTATCTCTATATAGTCGTTCCATCCCCTCTATTAGGTCAAAATGATCGGTTGGAGGCTATAATCTACTCATGCTAATTCAATAACTAAATCTGATTATCCTTGAAAGATGGTTGGATTATTTTGAGGGGACACATATGGCCATTTCAACTTGAGCCGATATTCGATTATGTGACACACATGCTACGATAAACTCGTGCTGAACTCACGATGAATAGTTTCAAACGTTTACAAGATTTTCATAGCATCGATTTTGAAGTTAATTGGATTGGAGTGGATCCTGCAATTCCACTTCATCATTCCTAATTCGACGTATATCCTACGTATATGGACATTTTAATGCAAATATTATATCCATGTTATGGGGAACAAGACACATGATATAACCGACATGCAGTGACATGAGGCCGGGCACAGGTTGAGAATTTCGTACATGTACTTGCAACTTCAATTCAGCAGAAACGCAAAATAATGCCATGCTTGTGGGAGTCATTTCAATGTTGAATACGATGCGCACTGGAATATGAGATGTTTTCCGATTCGATAACTTTCCTTTTTAATTACTCCTCAATCCTAACAACCCATGCCGATAACGTTTATCTTCGGAAACATCAGTGCTGGACCAGTTCTATATAGGTTCTCTCGCCTGATTGATGGCATTCAATAAACATAACATATTTGCTTACCCACATTGATTGATGGTGTCCCACACAATGAGTGTCACAACCGATACGTACACAACAAGTCTGAGATCAATTTCAGACAGATCACAGACGGACAAATGTTCGAAACAGACATATTTATAAAACATCTGGTTCACCAATATTCGACATTGAATACAAATTTGTTCCCAGCAAGGGCACCGAAGATTGTAATGAAGATATTATATTTTTTTGTACACATGTTTTGATGATTTGCGTGGCTACTCGGTTACGGAAGAGTGTCAAACCATGCGGCCACTGCAACATATAGATATTATCTTCAAAGGCAGACTGATTCGAATGATTGAGAATCATTCATATGAATAACTTTGTGAGTCCTGGATCGATAATGTTCAT
>JAUOBX010545272.1:4497-16151 GCA_032360705.1 Eupentacta quinquesemita
GCGCCTTGTCCGCACACTGGGAAACAAGTCCCCGCACAATAGGGACTATTTAGACGCACCCATGCGACTAATTTGTCCAAATTTTCGGCACCCGACGGACGCGTGCGCAAACACGCTTCGCTTCACCCCGCACAATAGGCGGGAAATGTGTGAACGCGTGCAGGTGCTCTCACGAACAAACTTTTGTTGCAATTTGTCGTCTACGGTGGAGAGGGAAGGCCTACAAAATGATTATTGTTATTTCTTTCTTTATTCAGGTTATTAATATTTCCAGGGAGGATCCTCAAACGCGAAGATACACGCGCGGTAGGAGTTGGGCAGTCGGAAATGAAACCAGGGACAACCCGAGCTTGTCTCCTTCGTATTACTCGAGTTATTGTTAGTGTAACAAGAACAGAATCGATCAGATAGCAATAGGTCGATATTCTCATTATTCTTGGAGAAAGAGGCAGGAGGAACATTTCATAACGGCAAAACGACCGCGCACGTCTCTAATTAGTTACCAATTTCAGATGTAGCTCATTGTGTTTCTCTGGGCTTGTGTGAGTTACGAATATTCCTTTCATCGTCAGAGAAAGGAGGGGAGGGGATCGATATCAAATGTCAAAAAGTGACGGTGGAGAAGATAATAGCAACGTACAAGGTCGGGCCTAGGTATTGTAGGCGTCTATGTAAGGACAAGTTAACAAACCAGCGGGTATATACGGAACATCGGAAAGCAACAAGTTCAATAATTACTAAATTAATGAAAGATGGAATAGTTTGCCATAACGCATCCAGCGACGCCCAAACTTGTCGTTGCATTAGGCAGGTTAGGTAGCATATACCATTTGTTATTTTAAAAATATATAGCTTGAATAGTTCTATCCCACATGAACCACAACGATCGCAATGTCTGTATATTATTGGCATAACGATGACAATACTATTATTGGAAAGTCGATTAACACATAAACACATGAAATCAACCTGGCAGATTGTATTGGAACGGTAATTGTAGGATGCATTGTATCTGCGTGTTCCGCGAGTAGGGTAATACATTTCGTATTCTGGAGCGAATTTCAATAAGATGTTATCTTCCTTTGTTCTACCCACGAGTATGAGCTATCAACACTCATTTCATTTCAGAATCAACATAGCCCCTCCTGTATGTAGGCTATGTGCACACATAGTCACATAGCCCCAAGTCCATCCAACATATTGGACCATAATAACGCCATTGTGTGAGAAATTGATCTAGAACATTTGCCACTGTTTGCACATCATCATCCGCGTGATATTATTAGCCAAACCTTCTATGAAAATAATGACAGGGATTGGATTCTCTCCAACCCCGATCGCATGAGCGGCTATCCCTGGGGTTGGAACGGCAGCTTTCCAAATAAAAACTTCGCCAGAGGGAGAGGGACAGGACAGTTCTCCCGTCAATGAGTTGAGATGCCGAGCTTACTGGCTGAGCCAACCGGCTTCATCTCCCGATCCCATCTCTCTATAGGCCAATTATTATGATCCGCGATATACAGATATATAGCCGAGCTTTGGTCTATGATCGCTGGGAAGACAGGATGAGGAGATATTACCGCCAGGGGGGCGAACTCTCCCCCTTCTCCTCTCCCTCTCTCCACCGTCCTCGCATCTTCATCCGCGAGCAAGGAGATAATGAAGGGGTAATTTGTTTTGATTTATAAAGCTCGGCCCCCGGGGCACCTGGGGTAGGTAATCAGGGCAATTGAGGCAACTTCGTTTACCGAAATTATTTGTCAAAAGTGGGATTGTTTTTGCTCCGTCCGCCATGATAGCTTTTGGAGTGGAGGCGGATGGCCGCGCATACCTGTGTCTGTTATCTTTGACCCGTCGCCCGTAGATGGTCGAGTGTGGGGGTGAGAAGCGGCTGCGGTATAAAGGAGAAATAAATCGGCTGGGAGGGGATTGTTTATATTTTAAACAAGTCTTCTTCCCCGGGATAAATAGCCCATAGATGCAGGCATGTGTTAGTGGAAATGCTCTTGAGGACAATTGAGTACCAGGCGATTAGTAAATTGATATGATCGATTTGGTATTCAATTCCCTAGTGTTCTAATTTATAAAAACACTCCACATCCCATGGATAATTTTATTTGGTCAATATCAGCCATGTAAATTTGCTGGAGTAAATCTAGTTGGCCAAGTGATTTGATCATGTATGTGAAAACATAATTTGCTTCCATGTTCCGTATCAAATTAGGCATACATTCACGTGAAACAATTATGAGACAGGCCTACTGGAATCGTGCGTTCAGGTGTCATATTTTGTGCATGAATTAAGAGTCATATTTAGGCCGATTAACAGTCATATGCATATTCTGGAATAGTATGTAGGCCTACTGCCAATCGAGGCAAAATAGAATACATGATCATTGTTTCTTTAGAAAATTATTTTCATCACGTTCAGCAGATCAATGTCAGGCACGAGTAATTTTAAAGGGGAACGGAACGATGTCTTTTCCTGTTTAAATCATGCTAACAGGACAGTTCACCCTTCCATGATTTCGTTGTTGTTCAACAGAATTCCAGGCTATATATAAGCCTATACGCATGTATCTCTGTATATAGGCCTATATACACAGCACCATGTATTACGGACATTGCAGAAACTTCATATAAACCACGAGTACGCTTGAATCTCCCACAATAAGTGCCGAAACCTCGTATTTATTCGCCAGTCGAGGAGATTCTTGCACGGAAGCTCGAGTTTTCGACTACGTACGCTTGCGCGCACACGTTCTTCGGGGGGCAAAGGCCGCACGCATGACGCAGCATACAGCAATGATCAACCCAGCCACCGCGGATGGCCAGTAGAGAAGAGACGAGATGGAAAGAGAGAGAGAAATGCGTCCCCCGGAGCTTGCTAGCTTTAATCACATCAATTAGGCTACATGCTCCGAGTAATTCAATCACCGCTCCGCTCCCGACTATACCGCATATTGTCCCGCGCTATCCCCCGATGGCTCTCGCGTGGTAGGCACTAGTATACTCCGTCGACCGGTATACAGTAAGATAGTCGGAATTCGCCATCAGAAAAACGGGAGAATTCGCGAAATTCCTCAATTCAAGGACAACGGCGAGATTTAAGCAGTTTTGTGGGAGACACTTGTCTTGTTTGCATGGGTTAAGCGAGAGAGGACATAATTCCGTTCACCTCGTTTGAATCCTCTCCATAAATTAACGGTCAATTAGCGGGGAATTTAATTAGGCTGCTGCATAAATTTTAATTTACAAAGCGACTGATGGGTCTGCGAATCTAATCAGCTAATAGAACAGAACCGTGAAGAGGAGAAAACAATGAACCAGAATGAAGAATGCAGAATAAGCGAAAACATTTGCTTCTTATTGACAAGTTCGGCCTAAACACTCGTGGGGGTCCGAAGCACGCGGATAGACTGCTCTATTACAGGTGAAAAGTTCTTATTTGAAAGTAACAAGGAATGATGAATAGGTATCAGGCATATATGTATACGTTGATGAAATACGCAGTTTGATCAATGACAATCGTCCTTGAAGCCATCTATTCCGAGATTTAAGTCGCCCAATCGAAAAGGCAAAACTCTTGAGAGATTGCTCAAGCAACTGATAGTGGCCTTCATTGTGGCCTGAAGCTGGTCAAGTGATCCCAGTTTTAACTAATCACTGAATATGGTAATTTGTTGCCGAGTAACACATCCTGACCGTGAATACGATCTTGACTAATGACCACACCTGGAGAGAATACTAGTCCCGCCCGCAGGGGTGACGAAGTTCGTTGAAGTGTGGTTTTGGGTCATATATAGCCTTTACTGCATATCATAGGATATTTATCGCCGACGCCAACACACAAGGAACCAAGTCACTCAATTTACAGTGTCGTGGGGTAATGAACCATTCACAACATTTTCTTCACTTCACCAAGTCAAATACACTTGTCCTAAACCGTCTGGATAGTTGGCCGGGGTCTATCAGGTCAAAATTTGTTTACTTTTGTGGCTCATTCAGGGTGTATTGATCGAATGACTGATTTGAATGGTCAAAAGTTTGTTCTGCGTAACTTGATAAATTCATACACCCCACATCAACAAACAAATCCAATATAAACCCATATTACACGCATATCGCGCAACTAGTCACGTCTACATAAGAACGTTGAACGTGACGGGAATGGTTGAATACGAAATTGTAACCATGGGAGCCGATACTTCACTCTCTAAAACATACATATTCGTATTCGCAGAAGCGTACAACTTCGGGTAAATTGTTAAAAGTTGGATTGTTCTCGTCCCAGTTTGACTTAACAGATGGTTCCGTTTATCAGTTCAGTAAACACTAGATGACGACACTTATTGATTCATTCGAAACAGTTCAATGTACCACCATACGAGGTGTCTACAATGTAAACAAATGTGTTTAGAGTTTAAACACTTTTCTGAACACATTTTTGAACCAAATTTCTGAACACGTTTAGATACTAAGCATTATGTACCAAATCGCCAGACATTGGCGTTTAATTACTAAATACCATCCTCATTCTAAACACATTGTTGCTAAACACATTTTGAACCAGATTTCTTAACATTTTTTTTACAGTGTAGTTGGTCTAGTCGACGAATTTGGAAATGAACCGGGGATTTTCGCACAGAAAGTTCAATTTAGTTGACATTTTTCTCACAAATAATTTATTCACGATGTTGATAACCACCTGACCAATCATAGGACGTTTTGAACAGTTATTGGTTACAAATTGACGTATCATTCGCCGGAGTCCTCTGCATAAGAAAACGCACCCGGGGTTAAGAGACTGCTGAATACACAGTGTCCGTTCTCATCCTTGTCGTATAACATTATTATCAATGCACGCCACATGTTCTGTTATTCACGCCAAAAAATGCTCCAATTTGATTAATGTCCCTTTCTGATGATAAAGGTCACATGAGGTGCCACGTGGCGTGCCCTGGGACAACCCTCGACCCGCGAGAATTGACAAGACATTCGAAAAAAGCCTCAGAAAATAACTTAAAAGTAGGAGCCATTTTGTTAGACGGGAGAGACACGTCTTTTGGAGCCAATTTGGTAGCTGTTTCTGTCAATAAAAATGCAAATAAATAAAAGTATCGAATGTGCCAGGCAGTAAGCGAGCAACCGCTGTTCGGTTATGTCATGGAATGAAGGCCAAGTTCATTTTGCACGTGGGTGGCCAATTCGTCAGCCAGGCATCCGTTTTTTTCAACTTTTTCGAATTGCCAGTGTTGCACCTCTCAAAATTTCTCGAAACAATGGCAGTAATAGGTTATGCCTTAATGTAATTCCATTCATATTTATCGAATAATATGTTGACAACTCATTATATCACATGTACTTTTTATATTTGACGTGCGAGAGATGTTTATTGAAAATCGTGCAGCATATATAGCCGGATTATAACTTTTCGAAGAATATATTCATATGGTCTTTTTGATGCAGTAGTTCTAATTGTTTGATTCGTTTCTATCTGACAGATGGACATCCGGGAACAAAACATCGAACTGGCACCACTGAAGATGGCGGAGGCTGTCAGAATACTTATCCCCAAAGATTGGGTCGTAACGGGCGTAGAGGGATCAAGCGAGAGGCCACGTTCCAGATGAACTTTTTCTCGCCCGCTGGAGGACTCTGTGGTCTATTGGTCTTGACGTTTAGGCTTGAGCGAGATTAAAATATGTTCCACAAATGTTCTCGTCGAGGCGGGGAGGGAGGGTTGAATTTCAAATTTCCGAAGGTTAGAAGAGAAAGTGTGATAGCTCGACCGTGATAACACTTATCACGGGCAACAATTTCTTTGAGATGTTCCATGAATTCTGCATGCTAGTGCTGGTGCATGGTGCGCCTCTCCGAGAGTTAGTATTTCATTTTGGGGCTGCTGATTTGCTCTGAAATTAGGAATGGTTCTACTCTGATTATCACTACCATATCATAATTGATTCTGAAGAATTTGATCTAATTGTAGGAACATTGATCTCTTTTGCCCCGAATTGATATGTACCAGGCCCGATACCTTTTATGATTTATTAGATGAGATATAACTTTAATAAAATAAATACATGCGGTGAATCACAGCAAATATCCTACATCATAATGGATCCTCAGATTGTTCTATTACCGGTCGTTTTATGTTGTGTTTTATGTTTTAATTAGGATGTTCAAATAAATGTCATCTTCCGATTGCAAATAATTCCCCAAATATGCAACTTTTACCACGCAACAAATGATTTTTCAAAGCTATTACTGACGCTGTAAATATATGGATGTTAGCTATCCTTCTATAGGTTCTATGACATTCATACACTCATTGCACTTTAGTGACATAGGCGAGTTCAGGTCACGCGATCATTATTAACATCGGCGTCACAAATGCTCCAAAACGGCGACTGGCAAACAACATCTTGAGCGGAGGCTAAGAAACGTGTTTGCATGATATCTTGAAATAGTGAAATAACTATATTAATATGTTGTGTACGGTATACAACCATCTTGATGGCGGTTTCCTAAGTGTTTTCATTCAAGTATTTATAGGCCTATAGATATCTAGGAGAAGTCTCAAGAATAGGTAGAACTCCCAGACACGCAGTAATAATCGTTTGCTGGTTGGGAACTGAAAGTGCACCGGCCTTTGTAATCACTGCTCGATGACTTTGTCAAATGATTAAATGGCAACCCGATTTTGTAAGATTATATACGCGATTATGAGCAACCCGCGATTACACAGTCCGATATTGGGTCAATCGTGTCAATGAATTTCGGGTCGCAAAGATGACGAATATTTTGCCGATGTGGTTTGAGGAAGAGACCTCTTCAATTCATACAGAGATCAATCGAGGCTTGTAAGGTGTAATTATGTATAGGTTGCCAGATATATACAACGATATACTGTGTAACGGAATAGCCCATGTTGACTCGGTATATAATACTACATTGGACTGTTATTTATATAATTGTTATCATTCACTATCGTTATTACTATTATCAAGAAATAATAATAATGTCGATAAGTTATGTTATGATTATTGGTGTTATTACATGTGAATAAATTAATCACCATGAAGCCTATTCGTATTCATCTTTGTGGTTCGATGAATCAGTATATACGAAGTCTCCGTATGCTATTCTGCAACCACGCCCGTTTATTCTTAGTAGGCCCCACACACTTCCAATTTATGTTCTTTGAATTTTTTAACAAGACTCCCCCTGGATTATTTTTCATATATGTCTGGAATATCATAGATCATGCTGGGACTTCGCACTAACTTTTCGACACCTCCGCATCGCTTGGTACGCAATAAAAGTCCCTATAGGTATATAGTTAAGGTTTATTTAGCCTTCCCCCTACCACCTCTTTGTACGCATACATATACACGCTGCATGACAGAAACCCCCTCGTTGAACTAGGCCAGCCAAGAAAACGTCAGAATTCACCGAAAATTGGATACAATCACACGTAAAGGGCGACATTAAAAGTGGTGTGCGCGGGAGGTAATGTGGTTAGGCTGCCTCAATCAAATTAACACTGCTATCTAAATTGGTATCCGCTTAGCGTGCCTCATAGAACATCGCAATTCGCCAGTCCCTAATTTCTTCATTGCTTTGCTTGCCTCCGTTTAGGCCTGCTCTTGGCAACGCTACTTTTAGTATTGGACATTTTCCGCAGGTCGCGTATAGATTCTTAGTATGAAATGCCCATATAGGCCTACGACGAATGATCGCGCACGTACACTCTAAATACAATGCTTAGCGGCAATTGAGCAATTTTCTGAACACTTGTTTGCCCCCAATCTGGGAACATGATAAAAGTCTACATGTGCACAGTGGACGAGTGGTTAGAAAATGAGGGCAAATGTGTGTTAGGCAACGTTATGTTTAGGATATAGATGTAAGGTGTTCAGAAATGGGCCCCCCGCATTCTTACATTGAATGCCAGATTACCAGTGTTTTGACATTATGGCACACAATGTTCAGTTTCTGGACATGTTTACGAAGCGGTGTAAAAATGTGTTTAGAAAAGTGTTTAAACTTTGAAGACAGTTTTCACAGTGCGATCAGGATATAAACACATAATGCTCGAGGTGTGACACTTTTAAACACATGCTGTCCAATGTCTAGACATGTTCAGAATTTACACGAAATCGGGGCGAACAAGTGTTTAGGGAAGTGTTCAATAGCTGGACACTGCTTCAGGAGTGCGCTCGTATGGTTTGATTGCACTCCTTTGACAGGTGGTACACTGGTCAGTATATGAATCCTCCAATGGTCATGATAATGATGTCATCGTCAGGCTGTGCTACATAATACAGTCTCAAATGACTTTCACTCAAAGACCACCTCCACAAGAAATTAATTTCGGTCATTAATCGAGTTAGGAGCCAGCAGTGTAGGAGGTAAAGCTTCCATCGCTTGCTAGGTCCCCCGACTCCCCATCTTCATATACCGCATCTTTGATTACCACATACACAAACGCGGGAGAGTATGGAAAGCGGAGCCGAGTATAGTGATTCCCCTAAGTGGCACATAATTTCATTTGGGCGTCATTTGATCCATTTGGCGTGCGCTTCCACTCGGCGGATGATTGGCGCGAAGCGCGTACGCGGGGGTAATAAGCGCCGCTGTGGCTCCTTTCTCATGTGTATATGAAGGAGGTGGGGAGAGGAGTAATATATTTACCCGCGCTAAAACGATATCCTTCACTTTGATACACTTAATGGGTATATAAGCGGTCTTAAGGACGGAACTATATCAAATCATTTGAAGATATTTTGGATTATTTTACTGAATATATATCCTTGGCTGCTTGGCCACTTATATCGCATGCACTTAGCGGATTCCGCGAGGGTTCGTATAGCCGTTGAGAAAATCCTTTGAGGGTTTGAGTAACCCAAATACCTGCAAACTGTCTGAGCATATAATGGAGACATTATTCAATTAGGAGGACTTAATGTGCCTCCGAATAGGGTGGGTTCCAGGATAATGTTTCTCAGTTTTGAGATACACATGAGAGCTATTATGTTGATTGCCCAGGGTCATTGGTGCGAAGTGATAACATAGATTATATATTTTTTTACCGTAGGCATATGGATAGTTTTCCGTACTTTCCATGGTGTCCCACGCATCAGCTTCTCCCTGTCTGATTATTGAAATAATTATTTCATGCCAGTTATTCATTAATATCAGACCTGAAGGGATACATAATTTGAAAAGTTCAAATATAGGTGCCAACTCGATTTTTTACCATTAACGTATTGGAACCAATAATAACAGCATAGGATATGAGCAATAACTAATACATGGAATCGCCCACACCACATTCACCGACTCCAGCTAGTCACCAAGAACAATGGGATATATTGTTCTCTCCCGTCCAGTGTGTTGGGACGAAATCACAAAAGACGTGCAGTGTGCATGGCAGGTGCGCAAATTATGCCAAGTTGACAATTCGAGAATTTCTTTCTTTATTTCACTAAAATGCTAAATCGGTTCACCTGTTCACACATAGAAAATGTATATACTAGGAGACTTGTTAAACTGACGCATTCAGGGATAAATAGAAGCCATATTAGTTTTTGATTAAGTAAACAAACTAGCATGAATAGACATGCATATTGGTACTATTACGCAACATGTGTACACCATAAGCAAATATCGCCGACCACCTAATTACAGATTGAACAAGGAAATTAACCTAAGCCAATAAGACTGATATTCTGCCTTTCGGCTATTGGTACTAGTGTATGGATCTACGGTCTGAGTAATGGTTCTAACGGCGTTCCGTATAGCAATGTAGAGGCCTATCTTGAGTTCAAGGTGGAATTAGTGCAAAGTTCCATGTGTTATTACTTGTACAGTTGTTGATGACAAAATAACTACTTTATAAACAACATTATTTGCATTTAATTGTCAGAAGTTTCTCTTGTTCAACCGAAGTTTGCTTATACCTGCTCATAGGTCCAATCAATTTAGACAATATGTATTCTCGGGCTCCAAGAAAGGGTTAGGCCTCTATTTCGTTGGATTTTTCTATTGTTGCTGAGCTGGTAAATACTGAGTGTTAATATGAGACCACAGGCTGGTGTACATCCGCAACTGCTCAGCAAGGGCCGGAATGCAGCGTGTTTGCAAAATGCTCCTATTTCAAATAACTGTCCAGGCCCATCGGCACTTCAGACATTATTCATGTGCAAAGCGAAGTAGACCATGTTATCATGCATTCCCACTTTTTTCATTGTTCGTCAGCGAAAATTCATTTTTGTCAGACCTAATTGTTTGGGAAATAATATGTCCACTACACAACGGTGACAATTGAACGGAGCAACGGCGGTTTGTGTGTTAAAGACAAAGGACCTCGCTCGACACAAGGACTTCTGCTGTGGAAGAGAAACGGTGCGGTGTATTGGGGGTGTCGAGTTAACGCCGATATGGCGTCCCATACGGACCACCTGACGAACGTTTTGCTGTAACACTGGCAACAGCTGCTCCCGCCTAAACCATCTTCCCATTCACGCCCGTGCAATCCAGCTATTGTCGCTTGGGTCGTACACATGTTCCGAATTCCACGGTTCGACTCCCGCCACAAAAGATAGGATGAGTTATATACATACCGGGGAGTATGTAATGGCATAATTTTACTTTTGGTAGAGAAAGTGCAAGCCTGGGAATTTTGTTTCAGCCTGAGATGGGTGAGAATTTGAGAGTGGGCCTATGTCTCTACTTGCATAGGTGTGCCTCCCGAGCACTGTTGATGTACTAGCTGATTGACTGGTGTGAAGTGTACCATTGTTGTATACTTTTTCAGAAGTGGGGGCATTTTCAAACAATAGGCCTCCCTTGACAAATTAACAGGTGCGCAGGAGATAACATGTATCATTTATGCGTAGCCCAGGTATAACATCGGCGTAGAGCTACTCGATTCACACATATGCTCACTGGTGCGCATACGCATATATATATGCACACGCGTGTCTTAACACGCAGAGGAAGCCACACATATACAGTCGCACAAACATACGAACACATACATGCACAAATAGGGTCCAATGTAGCGCATTAGCGCATCGCAATTTAGCCAACATACGACGCCATAGCATTAGGTACGAGGCAAGTGATGCGAATAATGTGGATATCCATACTTCGTTATGTTGTAATATTTGTCAAGGTTTCTTTATTGGTTCTCCACTATTATTCGCATCAGCTGGCACACTAAACCGTACATTGACCGTGCATATATCTACGCGCATATGCTACCGGTACATCACAAAGTCTAAGGTAAGATCCTACATACGTATTTAAGCACAAACCATGTGTTCCTTAACGCATCGCCGGTATTTACTTTAAAAACAATGAATCGCCATACATTTAACCGATTAAAATCATTTAGCGGCAATAATATCCCGGGGGACAAATTAGGACGATGAGAGGCGCTCGGGAGCTGACGAGGATGAACAAGTAATTGCCGCAGCTCCGCAATAGTGAGCACTCGTGATGCGCGCTGAGAGATTGCAGGGGTGGGAGAAAGATGATGGAGAAGGGTTGGTTCTGAACTTCCGAGGAGGATAGACCCATATTATGTGGATGTATGGCTGGGGATTGCCTCTCAATATGGGCTTAGGTTAATCCCCCAAGAG
>JAUOBX010545273.1:0-10006 GCA_032360705.1 Eupentacta quinquesemita
CACCTATCCTAATGCCCAGCAATGACAGGTCGTATTACTGAATACATAACGGATGAGTCCTTCGTACCCTGTACAAGCACATTGTCTAGTACTACATCACCTAATCACGCATAAAACTCGCCTTTGACCTAACTGCAAATCTGCAATGCATGACTTCAAATTCTGGTCCCGAAAACCCTGGATTCTGCGGTACTGCATTGAATAAGGTGTGCTCGTCATTGAATAAATTAGGTATCAGGATAGCGTCAGCTGATAAAGGAGATTACTTGATATACCGATATACGTCAGCCCTGCGCAGGTAGCTGCGGATGGAATCGAGCCGTGAGCGATTTCTGGAGACTGTGCTGGCCCTGCGGATGGTTCACTGGAACGCCGATCGGGCAATATCCATCCATGCCAAGGCAGAGGGGTGAAGTTATGGGTAAACACCGTGGGAATAAGCTCTCGATACGGTTCCGTGTGTCTGAGGACTTCATGTCACGACTGAACAACTGACCCGACTGGATATGCCAATGATATAAAGAGAATGCAGATAATAATGTTGACGGGACACGGGCTATTGTTGTTGTTTTCTAAATCTGCGGATAGCATGCGCAGGGGTTGTGCAACTAGTGGATGGCGAGATCTGCGGATGCTCTGCTGATGCCCCGCGGATGCCACGCACAGCGCAGTAGTAGATGACCAGCTAGTCGAGACGGCCATCGTGCGAAAATATACATCACAAAAGCAAATTATCCAGTGATCCATAACTGGAGGTTTTAATACAAATCCCAGTCCACTTTGCTGTTCAGAGCGAACATGATACTTGCAAATTGACCACTTGGTGTTTAGGTACATAGCTGACGCTTTAGGGAATGCTCAGAAATGCAGACTCGCTGCAATCTCTTCCCAGCCATCTTGACATCGTTTCGGTATCTCTGACATGAATGTGTGACGTAACGAGTAATCGGTGCGCGGTGTTGCTGTTATTCCAGTGCTCTGAAAAATCAGCAGGTGTGAATAGACGAGGTGGTGGTGAATTAAAATAACCAGAGTATGTCAACGACCATGTTTTATTACAAATCCCAGTCAATTTCGCTGTTCGATGCGAACATGATTCTCACAAGTTTACTACGTGCTGTGTAGGCACATAGCTGACGCATTCAGGAATGCTCAGGAATGCGAACTCACTGTCATCCCAACCATCTTGACGTCGTTTTGGTATCCCCGTCATTACTGTATGACGTAACGAATAATGAGTGCGCGCTGTTGTTTCAGTGATCAGAGCAATCCCCAGGGTGTGAGTAGACGGAGTGGTGGTGAATTAAAATAACTGGAGTATGTCAACGACAATCCCAAAATATCACCTTCCCTTTTTAACCCTGCCTAATAAATTGACATAATGTTTGCGACCGTCTATATTCCGAAATAGGGCAGGAAATCACGGCTGACTAGCCACGTGATCGTGCTAGCGGTGTATAGAAAGCTCATCTTATTCTACAGAACGGGTAGCCTGTAGTTATCCAGCTACTGCGAAGTGTGAACTCGCTGCCATCCCATAGCAGATCACTCGACATCGTTTCAGTATCTCTGACATGAACATATGACGTAGCGAATAATCGGTGCACGGTGCTGATGCTGTTTCAGTGATCATCAGGGTATGAGTGGACGGAGTGGTGTATTATAATAACAGCGGTATGTCAGCGACCATCCCGAAGTAACACCTTCATTGTATAACCCTGCCTTTTGAATTGATGGACTATTCTCGAACGTCTATCTACAGAAATAGGGCCGGATCTCACGACAGACTGGCCACATGATTGTGCTAGCGGTGTATGAATGGCTCATCTCATATCAGTATACTTCAGAACACGTAGCCTGTGGTCCATTGTATAATTTGAATTACGTGCTGACCATTTCGCACCACCAATTTCCCGATTGGGCTAGCTTCATATATATTTTTCATGGTTAATTGCCGGACACATGTATCGATCCCACGCACGCCGGCAAGGGGCATGGATACAGCACTCTCGTCAGCTTCGAGCCCTTACCAGGTCACGAGCCAAGGTAGTACCTCTGTAGCCTGACCTCAATGTGAAGGAGGTGGTTATTATACTTATACCTAACCCCTCATTGTGTGCAATCGGGATAAAGCACCTTACTCAAGGGTGCAACGCGGAGCCGGTAACCACTGGGCAGGGAACTGGATTACCAGCACGACGCATAAGCCCACTGGGCTACCACGCTCCACATATGTTATAGGACTAGGAGCTCATCTTATGATCTTACACTACTGGACGAATATCCTGTGAGTTTCCCTCGTTTCATAAGTGAATAATAGCTGCTGTACTGACCAAAGCCATAGATCCCCGGACATATGTCTGTTTGTCGCGGATATATAATGCCATCACCCTGGCATGGCGCGAGGAGACGCTTTGGTATAGTGACAACGAGAGCTCCGGTGGACGCCCCGTCAGGGTCAGTCTAAAAATAACACATGCACTCGCTTGAAACGCGACTGTCGTTTAAATTGTTAGGCTAGATCGCCAGGTTTTTTTGACCAGCCTTCAGTGGCTCTCTGAATCCGGAGCATTCGGATGGAACCAAGAAGAGGATGCGAGTTATCGCCAGTGCTTATTCAAGATCAGCACGGTCAGGGTTCTTTGATGAGCCTCAGTAGCTTCCCGAACCCGTAGCATTCAAATTCGCATAGTAAAATAACGAAAGACGCTTCGTTACAGTGACATCGAAAGCTCCGGTAGACGCTCTGTCAGAGTCAGTCTAAAAATAACACCCTCCGCAAGAGACGCGACTCCCTCTCAAATTGTTAGCGAATGTCAATATGATGGGGAATGTTGTGCAGTACAGAAGTGCCCATCCGGCCTCTATCGCGTGCGGAATATAATTCAACGCACTTTAGGTCGCAGTCAATAATATTCTATCAGGTGGGGGGGAGGGTTCTTGTCAGGCAGCTCTACGTCACCCCTTGTCAGACCAATAGCATTTGTAACAGGAAATTATTCGCGATTCTTTCATTGTTATCATTTCGTCGGAAACATCTTGAGCATGCGACGGTGCCTAACTGGTGTCTGGTGGACCCACCCGGAAGGAGTATAGGCGCATGGCCGGGGAAGGGGCCTATTGGGTGAATACACTTATTCGCTGAGGATGAGCAATCCATTCCAAAACTACCCTCTTCATACATCGATGACATTCTGCTCGACGGGGGTCAAAATATAGTACCAGTAGAAATTGATCCTGATGTGTTTGTATATCTTACATCTTACATGCTTGCCCTCACCTGTGGTAGTGATACACATACCTGGGCGGCAGCCTCGTGTCGGACCATGAACTGGTAATCCTACCTTGATCATTCTTCACATCAAAAAGGTAATGAATAAATTCCAAGGTCAGCGTGAAAAGGAATAACTCGACCCAGAACTGAAGAGAGTTGTTGAACCAGTCCATCACGTGGATATTTATATCAGCCCGGTTTTTGACATTAGGGTAATATAGCGATAGAAGCCCCAAGTCAAGTCAAGGAAAACTACAAAGTGTGATTATCCCGTTATAAATATATGATCAGTTGATCACCGGCGTCTGGCTAACCTGGCTACCGTATTCTCATTCTTCCGCAGAATGAATGTATGAATGGGTATTTAGCATATGAACGCGTTTTCCATAGAAAGTCCATGGATAGGCCTAGGCCTAGCATTTATATATTCTATATGTAGCAATAAATTCATTTGAAAAGTTATACGAGAATCAGAAAGTAGACATCGTACAGCATCCACGTCTCCAACGGAAGACATCTTATTCAGACAGTCCGATGTCTACTAAGTTCATATTGACTGCGGTACTGAAATAAAATTAGGTGTGCTCGACATTAGAAATGAATAAAAGCTATCAAGATGGAAGCGTTAGCTGGTAAAGGAAATTACTCTATACCGATATACGCGAGCCCTCCGCAGGTAGCTGTTTTCCGCCGACTGTACAGTCCCTGTGGATGCCGATCGATATCAATACCAGGGCGAAAGAGCTGTAAGTAAGAGGCGCAGGGGTGGATGACCATCTATGGTCGAGTTTTACCAAAGATGGCCGTTGTGCAAGAGGATGCATAACAAAAGCACTTTGCTGTTCAGAGCAAACCTGATTCTTGCAAGTTTACCACGTGGTGTTTAGGTACTTAGCTGACGCTTTCGGGAATGCCGAGCAATGCGAACTCACTGGCATCTCAGCCATCTTGACATCGTTCAGGTATCGTTGACATGAATGTATGACGTAACGAATAATCAGTGCGCGGTGCTGCTGTTGTTTCAGTGATCTGAGATATCAGCAGGGTGTGAGTAGACAGAGTGGTGTATTGAAATAACTGCGGTATGTCTACGACCATCCAAAAATATCATCCTCCTTTTGTAACCCTGCCTATTGAACTTTGGAAATGTTCGCGATCGTCGACACACAGATGTAGGGCAGGATATCACGGCAGACTGGCCACATGATCGTGCTAACGGTATTATAGGAAGCTCATCTCACACTCAGTGGCGTAGCTAGGATTTTTTATTGGGGGCAACGCGGGGCTGGAATATTTTTTGGGGGGGAGGAGCGTTACTATCTAAGAGGAGCGCCACCAGAAATTTTCGCGGAGTCAAATGAGTCAAACCAAGTGAATTGTGCCCGTGAAATAATTCAACCAAATGAAGGGATGTAACCATGCAACCCCTGCGCGCTACGCTCTCTCCCAGTTGAGGCCTGCGATAGAAAAAAATAGGGCTCCTAACAGAAAATGTGGGCAATTGTTCTAATCATTTTTCCTCAAATTTAACCCATTTATTGTACAATTTTTCGTTTCAGCTTAACAAGTTATTAAAGGCAGGGGCCTAAAATTGATGGAACGATGTTTTAAAGCAAATATTTCCGTAGGGGGTAGGGTGAGGTGTCAAAAAATGTTACCTGACTATAAAATGTAGGTTGATTCCAAGGAATTCTTCCATATCTAACCCAAACTGTCGCTCTCAGCGGTTCGTGTAACGTCCCATAACTTTTCAGCTCCCGGAATAGGCGTGAGCTTGTATGATTACTCAAGACATCATCATGCAAATGACGGGGTTGCAGACGTTGTGACATCGTATTTATTATTCTCCCCCACACTTCTAGACGGACAAAAACTACGGAGCTCGCGGGTAGGAAAAGGAAGAGGGGGAGGTAACTAAGGAAAAGTGGGGGGAAATGAGTTGAGAGGAGGCAATAATACTGAGGAAAAGAGGGAAAGGGGCACGGTACGTCGTGCTATTTTGAAGAGGGCAGCGGGCGAGGTGACGTTATTACAGCGCTTATTCGTCCAGTATACAAAATAATTATGACCCTACGATTGAGGGTTTCCTAAGGGTCTCATATTGCATTATCCTGCAGGCTCATGAGCTCCTCGTTCCATTTCCGACGTTGACACTCGATATTACAATGTTACGCTTCTCCTTTGCTCCATGAGGCCTCCTATGTTTTCAATGCAAAATGTCCGCAGGCTCCTCCTCGTCTGCTGGAAATCGGTCATCTTCTACAGGCTCATAAACTTTAGGCCTAACAGGCTTTTATTTTCCCATGAATTCAATCGATACGTGGGATTGTATTGTGCGCGCAGGCCCAGTTCTCTTCGCTGTTGGAAATCAGTCAACCTCTCCAGGCTCATGAATTTTGGGTCTCGTATGCCATTATTTCACCATGAATTCAATCAATAGGTCTACGTGGGTTTGTTAGGCTTCTTTTCGTCTGCTGGAGATCAGTCAACTTCTCTACACTCATAAATTTCAGGCCTCATATGCCATTATTTCTCCATTGATTCGATCAATACGTGGCTTGCTAATGATATTTTTTCGGGCGCTGCGCGCGCATCCACCTCCTCGCCTGTTGTGTCTCAGTCAACACTCATTGAGTTTAGGCATCATACGTCATTATCTCTCCATTGATTCAATCAATACAGGGGTTTCCCATGCTGAATTTTCGCGCGCTACGCGCGCTGGATTATTCTCGTATGTTGGAGATCAGTCAACTTCTTCAAAGTCATGAGTTTTAGGCCTCATATGCCAATCGTTTTCCATTAATTCAATAAATGTGGGTTTTTCATGGTCACTTCTCGTCCTGGAAATTATTCAACTTCATTCTCCAGAGTATAAATGTTAAGCCTCATACGACATTATTCTTCCATGAATTAAATCATAACGTGAGTTTTAATTTTGGCTCGTCTCTTGGAAGTCGGTCTACTCTTCCAGACTCCTAAATATAATGCATCATGCCGGTGAGCAGCGGAGCGTGACATGCCAGCCCTTTATAAGCGATGGAAGCCTACTGCCAAGTTTCGAGGTGACTGCGGAGCTGGAGGGGCGGCAGGGCTAAGCTCGCTGGTACGTGGTAAGGTAGTCGCGGTGCGTGCAGGCACTCTCAATTCAGTCAGCTTACACAAGTGCGTACATGGTACTCTCAATTCAGTCAGCTTACACAAGTGCGTACACGGCACTCTCAATTCAGTCAGCTTACACAAGTGCGTACATGGTACTCTCAATTCAGTCACTCAGCCTACACAAGTGCGTACATGGCACTCTCAATTCAGTCAGCTTACACAAGTGCGTACATGGCACTCTCAATTCAGTCAGTTACACAAGTGCGTACATGACATACTGTCAACCGCCGCATTAACGGGTACCGGTCACGTACTTGTTAGTGCGGGGGCCGATCGGCAACCCCGAAGGAAACCGCGGCGTGGCAGCAGGACGGGCGCCCAGCCGGGGTTGGCCACCCGGTGAGCAGCGGAGCGTGACGTGCCAGCCCTTTATGAACGATGCTCCCGGAAGCCTACTGCCAAGTTTGGAGGTGACTGTGGAGCTAGGAGGGCGGCAGGGTTAAGCTCGCTTGTACGTGGTAAGGTAGTCGTGGTGCGTGCAGGCACTTTCAATTCAGTCAGCTTACACAAGTGCATATATACATGGCATACACACATACCGTCCATCAAATGTCGATGCCAGTTAACTCGTGACCTTAAGCCTATAACCTAAAGATTAATTAGTTCAAGAGGGCGTCATGCAATAGCGCATTAATACCGGTACTGCGTGAACGACACGACTGCGTGGATTTATTGGCGTTAGTCAAGGAATCACAAATGTATCGGAAATATTCCATCAACACTATCCTGCGGTTGAGATTAACACTTGGTACCCCTTATTCATAAATATCAGTTTACATATGTACTACCACTATTCAATACAGCTGTCCTATACAAATACCCAATATCAGGAGGGGCTTGACACTACCCTGCTTTTCCCAAAACATGTCATTGGAACCTTCCTCAGATCTGCCGTATACAGGTATATCATAGCAGTTCCTTGGAGGGTAGTCCAGTGGAGCGCTCCAGGCAGACAAACATGGGTGGCTCATCGGCAGATTAAAATGGTAGAGATGTTTTGATTGCCTAATAAACAATATTCTTGGACATATTTCCTAGAGCCACAGAAGCTATGATTAACTGTGCAACTATATACGCGAATGTGGAATGTGACCACATGCTGTTCAATCGCACGTTGCACGCAATTTATGGCCTCAGACAAAATGAAGATGTCACGATTTATGACAATCGTCGGCAGGAAAGATATGTAAAAAAAAGATGGAGCCTGTTGACGGTTTAATTTTTATCAGCGATTCCATTAATGAAAGAAGGAATCAATGGAAAAGGCGTAGACATATAAGTGTGAATTATAAATAGACGTTTTCGCCGTGTCAATTCCTGTCGAGGCAATAAGTCACAGGTTGTCCTAAACACGTTCTTCGTGATTATTACGCAAAAATACCTATTATGTTATGTCAAGCTTCAAAGCTCAGGATATACATGTAATACCATATCTTTTGAAGACCAGCAAACGGAGGTGATAATGAGGAAGGCAGTGAATTTCTCAAGATCACGAAGAATGATGAGTTGCCGATCTCATTTGGATGATATTCAACTGTTTGAACAAACAGTCATGATAATTTTCTAATAGAAAAAAGTAATAATAATAAATAAATTCTTTTCTAGCACATAAATGTGGAGAAACATTCGCTCTACGTAGAGTACTGAAGCAAAAAACAATACAGAATACCAAAACAATTCGACATGTGAGAACACATAACAGCAGTACAGAGCATATGCAATGTGGAATAGATGCCTCTTGGGCAGACTACCATACCATCGGACTATACCATACTATACAGCTATACCACATGATAGGATAGCTGCTCAATCCTGCCTCATTTTAGTGTATGGCGGCCTTATTATCGAACCGTGCGGAACTGGTGGAGGGCGGTGCATCCAGCCCATCCCATTGCATTTAATAGGTGCTGCTCAAATCCAGTGCTGTATAGCGCTTTCTCATGTCGATAACGCGCTCGAAGCGCTCATCAGACATTACCCATTATTTCAGGAAGAAAGAAGATTCAGTGTTCTTTCAACACTCAAGGCTCAAACACAATGGGAATGATTTTCGGTTCAAGGTCAAAGTACTTAGCACCAGTAGTGGGGACCCCATGCGCAGACAAGTGTCTGAAGCTGTTCATATCAATGAACTGAACCCCATACTCAATAGAAAAGAGGAATGGACAACAGGGCGATTGATCAAGAGACCCATCCAACCTTGATCCTCTACACTTCTGCCACCCCCACCCTCTGTATTTTCCCCACTGTGAAATAGGATACTCTTCTTACTGCTTGTTGGATCTATATTGTATTGTGTTCCTAGTGCTAGTATTGATTGGTACAATTATGGGATTTTGTCAGGTTGACAGATGATACAACGGGGGTGTGCTCAGAGGAGCGGAACCTGTCTACAGGGTACCCAGTAAATGCAATTGTATATATTTGTATATGTGTATAAATCTCTTCAGTAGCAAGCTAAAGAAGGTCCAGATAGGACCGAAAATTTCTTGTATTCCTTGTATCATACTGGCTGGGAAATATATATATTTACAGATCAAAACAAAGCAGCATTGAATACATATCACTTATTTAAGAGTCAGGATGGCTACTACCAGTAGAAAGTTATCATTGTCTGGAACGACTTTGTGGAGGTTAAACCGAATTCTGTAGAATTCAGGACTTTATATAGGTACATAGCGTGAAATCTGATATCTTTATCACATAAGAATCCCAAGATGCCCCTGCGAGTAGGATTTATATTTTGTGCTCGTACCTCTGCTAACACTAATTCATCTACTTCATGTACCATCAATGCAGTTATTGCAGGACGAATTTCCTGCATGCATACCTTGTAACGTTCAAACATGAATGAGTTTTACTAACGAATGCGAAATTCCTGAAAAATAGTCTAGGCGCCAATTGCGGACAATTGTGAAGACACTACGGTAAGCCATCGTGTTTTTCATGTGTTTTTTCCGGCCGATGGTAGCGGTTTCATTATTCGCCTCCCTGCGTGGATATCCCACACTAAAGTAATTATTATTGAAAAATGTTATCCAAGTAAAAAACTCGCAATATTGTGTTATCATTACCTCGATAATTTCCTTGTGATATTCATAATGAATAATGCTACGATTGTCATCCCCCTGTCTATATCAAGATCATTAGGTGGTAAGTGGAAATTTCAAATGCGTACATTCTCAGGATCGGCATATTTCGTCATTGGCCTTATTCAAGTTTTTCCCGTAGGAAGGGGACATAAATAATGCATAATGACTGCAAAATCACATTTTAATGGTTCACGCAATCTATGTTGCCCTCCTGTTAAACCTAGGCAATCTAGAGCAAAACATTATGATTATTGCTACATGATAATTTTGGAAATGATCAGTGATGTAGTCGAGACCTGCATGTCCGAGACCGAGACCAAGACCAAGGGTCCTGTGGCCGAGACCGAGACCGAGACCCAGCAACAATTCCGAGACCGAGACCGAGACCAGGGTTCCAATGACCCGGCCGAGACCGAGACCGAGACCAGGGTTTCAACAGCCGAGGCCAAGGCCGAGACCAAGCCATCATTTTGAGACTGAG
>JAUOBX010545384.1:0-10006 GCA_032360705.1 Eupentacta quinquesemita
TGAAAATAGATCCCCATTAAAGCAGATGAAAGCAGGCCTCTAGCTACGTTGACCCACACATTTACTAAAAACACTCTCTACAGATACACGAATGTTTAATTTGCAATGACTACAAGTAAAAAATGATTATGAACCGGATGAATTAAGTATGATTCGAAGATAAATTTGGGTATGTTATCACTGAAGACAAATATCGTGATCCGAAATTCAAACGAAGTTAATAAATGCTCGGAGAATAGCCGCCCGTCACAATCCATGCTACTCAAGATCGATTGCTTTATTAACGCTAATCGCATGGGTTATTTGGATGCGGTCTTTCGGTAAAGGGAGAGGGAATCAAAGTGCTTGACTGCCCTCGTCATTTCCATTCACCGTTCCTGATGTTAGGTTCCTTGAGGTTTACCAGTCGAGTTCAAACTTTCGGGAAACAGAAGGAAATAAAACCAAATCGTCGAGTGATAAATGAGTTTCCGGTAGTGCCTGAAGAGACCGAATCGGCCTCAACAGTGAAACGAACTTAGCCAGAGGCGATGGAGTGGGATATCGCTGTCAACGATTGAAAAGTACAGACGCACGTTCTTCTAACGACGCTGGTGCCCTGCGGGGTGGCATGGTGAATGAGCTATTTGTACACAGGTGCAATTAGTGCAGTCATATAGGCCCAAACAAGGCAAAATGGTCTATAATTTCCTACTCTCAGTATTTCTTGACAAATCGAAGACATTAACAAATATCAGACTATATTTATTTTTATTTATAGTTTTGGGCCAGTCGATGTGAGCTGTCGGTAAATGCAAGCATTTGGTCCTGAGTTTCCATCTACGCTTCCAGAATACCAGGTATCGAGAGCCAGACTAATGATTTCCGTCTGAATTTGAAAGAGGCTTGCCTCCCAATCCCTGCCTTACAGCTGTGGCAACCCCTCGATCTTGAACGTCCCTGCACATATCATAACGCGCATTAATTTCCTGTTGAGACAGTGCATTTGATACAACAATTAATAGAAACAAGAATCGTTCAAATTGCAATAGTAGTAAGGGTGGTGCGATGGAATCCATAATTTCAGAGGACGGATGGAAGACCATCAGAGGTACGATATATAGTCGCAGTATAGTTCTTGCGAATGTTTGGTATAACCAACCGAAATATACCCATGGTGGCGTATTCCTGTTTGCGATAGTATAGTGAGTCAACCATTTTATTTCTGACCCAGTCGTCTCTATAGTAACATAATTAAATTTATATGAGTAATGGAAACTAATACTAATTTCTGAAAAGAGTCAAAACAGGATCATTTTGTTTTATCCCCTAAGCTTTTCGAAGGAAACACAATAAGGAAATAAACTGAACCTCAATAGTCATAACTGGTAAAACTTTACAATGTGTACCAGTTTTATAATACAAGTCTTGCAATGTTGAGCTTCTGTCGAGTTAACGTATACTCTATAATAAAGTAAGTTTTGCAATTCATTTTCGTTAGGACCTTGATACATTCCTCATTACGATTAATGAAGCCTCCCGCAGATTGCGAACTTGTAGATGCTGCAGTTCTTAGGTAGAAGCGACGACGGCTCGTGATAATTATACCTTAGTTTCCAAGTTGCCACAGATGCCTCATATACCAATTAATAGTTGGGGAAGGATAGGCTATACATTTCCGGCACGATCTGAACGAGTCCAGGTTTCGTACCTCACATTGATTTTCATTGTAATTCATTCCAATATATTTTTATTTTGTCTAAATTGCTACTCCGAGCAGTATGTATGCAATAAGCGCCTCTGGGTCTCTAAGTTGAACGGAAATCAAACGTTCGTTGAAGGGACCGAGAGTGACCGCTCGCCTACACATGGCACAGCTCATAACACGAAAAATCAATTGATGTTAATCCGATTGACTGTACTATCGAGCGAACGACAAACCAACTCATTTCTTTCCTCCATTCCGTGAGTTCTGCAGCATTAGAAATAACGTTCATACGTTTTTACGATAACGAGAGAGAAATCGAAAGCATCAGCAGCGCTCACATGGACATTCTGAGATAGTGGTCAATTCCCGGGGTTCACTGATCGTCTGTCGGATTGTGACGTAATGGTTACATTACAACCGTGTCTTGATCTTCTGAGCATAAGACGAAATAGAAGAGAAATCGGGTCATCGCCAGTGCTCATCAACAATCAACACGGACAGATTTCTTAGTGAGCCTTTAGTGGCTTACTAAAGCCGTTTCACTCGGATCGAATTGGAACACGCTGATAGACGTAAGAGCTGGATCGTGATATTGCTCCGCGAAGAGAGTGCGAATATCGTCACTGTATTAGTATGAGTCGATGATTGTCTGATAGTACTATACATCCAAGGAGACTGCTATAGGCTATCTTTGTCAGGTAACATTCAGAAGAATCACAAGTTGCGCAACGGGTAATTGCAATCAATTACTTTGATTTCAGCCTTCGTCGCCAACATAAATGCAATAAATTATTCCGGCGATTACTGGTGATATGAAGATCGATATGTAGAAGCATGAAATGCGACAGGTGGTCCAACTGTGGCAACAGGAGGAGTCATTCTCAGAATATATAAACAAGTATGCGGTTGAACTATACCGGACGCCGATGGCGATGTGCACTGCCTCGCAAGAATGTCCGTATCAGCTAGTCCCCCTCTAATCCGCTGCCCGGACGGGACGCTATCAGTGTGATACAATGATGAGACAAACAGAAAATACATTTCGATACGGTGTGCATATACAGATATAGCAGGATCGTACCCGAGGACTGCGTGGCTATCATTATTGCACATTGTTCCTATTTAGGTATTGTTTTGAGCAAATTGAAAATTTGTCGTGATACCCGTTCGGAAATCATCCATCCCGAATGTAGAAATTGTCCAAGCGTTTCGGTAATGGACATCTTTTTCAAACAGCTCGGAAAGCGCGGTTCAGTTGCTACTAGTAATGACTGGAAACTGTCTTTCATTTTCCCACAGTCTTTGGGAAAGGAACGAGTGTCATAAAGGCTTCTGCAGTCATCTGTAGCATGAGGGAGGTTCGCTCTAAATAAATTCCTTTTAACTTCCAATAATTAACGACCGCATTGAATGTATAGCCTACACTACAGTAAACAGCATCACTAGTATACGTATCATTCACAACTGGAGTGTTTTCCGTTGGAAAGTATCGTTAATGCGCACATTCATTTTCAGACTCTCTTATTGAATATGGTCTCTGGACCTTCAAATTTCAGAAGAGTATAAACGAATGACCGTCTGTTCAGCTGGAATGAAATTTACTCCTGTTTTAGTGTACCCATGCGACTATTTGTGCGTACCTTATAAAAACTGGTGAAATGTTCCATAGAGAAGAAGCAATTGTAAACAAAATAACACGTTGTAATTAAAATGCAAAATTCTGAGGAGATATAATTGTTTTTTCTCCGAAGTTAACTATAACTTTCCAGAAGACTAACCCTACTGACCCTTCAGATCGTGAGAAACGTTACCGGTTGTAATCAATCACTGGTTGAATTGGAATTATCCAACACAACGAGTATCATGGCATTGGAATTGCAGTTGCTAATGACAGAAGCAGGATCAGGATAGGGTTTTCTGAAAACCGGTGAATGACGTGGATTATCGGGGTATGCAATAAGGGGAAGTATGTAGGTTTATATCATTCTGATAATCCATGTGTTTCAAATGAAATACGTATTATTTGAACATGTTTCGAGTCGATAGATAACATTTCTATAAATATCAATCTGCCATGCATAATAGTACAAATACTCCTTTCATTGCGGAAATTGGAGCGGGAAAATGTTCTGAGGATTTGCCAACATTGATAACCCGCATACCTCGGCCGTCGTTCCCTAATTGTACTCGACGCTAATGCAAACATTGGGACATGGAGTTAAATCTCTGATATGCTCTGCCAGTGGGTTTCAGACTATAGGTCAGTGAGTCGCGGAGATCTCGCAGTGCCCATAACCAGCTCGAAACTGGGCGACAGAGCTTCCAGCGTCAATGGGCTTAAGCTTTGGAACAGCCTTCCTTAGGGTATTCGTAAGAGTGTCTTGCTTTCAAGTTTTAGGAGGAGTTTGAAGACACATTTTTATCGTTTACATTTTGAATAGTTTTGAGATTCTCGTCGTTGTACAGCGCCATTGATTACTTCTGTACTAACGGCACTTTATAAGTCTTTTTGATAATAATAATAATAAATGAGACAGTCGGGCGGATACATCAAATGTAGATGAACATACATCAAATGTAAATATAGACATCGGAGAAAAAATTATCGAATATTTTTCTACTGCAATACTTGGCCTAGGTCATATGTGCGATCAATAGGTAGAACAGTAGTAGTACAGGGGTGAGTGACGCGTCCAATCACTGTGATCGATTGACGAGGGAGCCGCAATAGTTCTCTGCGAATATTGGGAATGTCGATATTGACTCCAACACAATAGCCAGATTGATTACTATAACTAATTTTATCTTGTTTGGGTTTCTCAGATTTGCGTCAATTACGTGCGTGAGCACTTTTCTGGTACTGGTAGTAAGTCATATTGGGTAATAATATGATAAAGAACAGACTGCATGTGCCATATAATATAATTGCCTAAAAAATGGGAAATTTCCAAACCACATCGATATAATCCAAAACAAATGGGCGCGCCCACCCGTTTGATGTGTTATAGATTAATCAATATCGATTTTGGTAGGCAGCATGAGGTTGTGGTTACTCTTCATTTCATTAGAACATTATTATAAACATCCCATGTTCTTTGTGCGAGGAAATTGCCCATTAATATATCACTAATGGTTGCTAAGATTTTTGGCGCAGGTAGCCCTGACGAGATGATGAATCTGACAGTGTGCAATTAGGGAAACAATTCATGTCTGAAACACGGGGGACTTCATTTGGTTTACTGGTGTAACGTTACATATTGACGTGATACTCCACTCGGATAACCAGATCAGTGTAAGTTATGCAGTCTACTTGATTAAAGAGCACGAGCAGAATCTTGGCTGACTCGAGGCGTGATTTTGAGTCAAAACATATTAGTCGGATGGTAGGCTGCTACACGTTTAATATGACGAAGACAAATCATTTACTGGTATAACGCAGATCATTATTCAAGAAAAATGTTATGTGATAATCCATAAAACGTCTCTTGGATACATGAAGTTGGGTGAAAAATGTTCATCAGTCTATGCTCGCGATGTTTCATTGGCCAGTACATGTTTTATCAAGATAATTAACAGATTGAAAATAGCTCAAGGAAGATCATTATTAAACTAATAATGCCAATATGTCTTCCCATGTTACTCGAAAACGTATCGAGATTAGTCCTAAGTCGAACAACAACAATATGGATGTATATCTCTCCGGCAAAATCCCTCAAATGTCACTTTATTTATGTTTACCCAAACTCCAGAGGGTGTATTACACGGCGTATATCCCGTCGTTATTGGAATTCTGAAGAAATAGACACCGGCATTAGATGGAACACGGGTGAAAATTGCTGTAAAATAGGAAAGTTTGACCTTTGTACGCGGTGTTTCGGACCATACTGCAAGTAATTTCCTGCTCCTTGCCATTTGCCTGGGGGATTCGATAGGAACAAAATAGTGAAAGAAAAAAAGGAGGAGTTATTATGATCCCATGATATAAGTTATATACTCATCGTACCATAAATAAACCAAATTGGAAATTTGTTCAATCCCTAATGACATTGGACCCGTGGACATTAGTGAAGCTGAATGGGCCATACAAATATTCAAGTTTTTCGTAACGGGTTGACAGTTGTATTTAGGGAGGTTATACTAAGATTTTTAGGCTGATATGTTTCCTTCAAACAATATAAACAACGATAGAAAACATTCTTTACTTATTACTGGGATAATTGATTATTTCGTTATATACCAACCTGTTGTCGATTCTATATGCAATTATGCATCTGAAATATACCTTACTAACAATCAAGAGGTCAGGTCCGATGAGAACTTACCGCAGAATAATCGATTTCAACGAAGAGGCAACCATTAGATGAATGCGAATTAGCATAAATTGTGTATCGTGTGTCACACACACGCATAATAGCGGCTTGATACGTTTTGCATCGTAGGAGCAGCGTTCATTATCTGTCAGATATTATTCCGAAGACGGGCGTGTTTTTCGGACAATTTTTGTTACGTTTCCTGTAAACATTTGATACGCGGTAAGGCTGGCAGAATTATATGAAACACAGCTCTCGATTAGAACTAAGGTTATGACCAAGGAGATGAATACCTTCGCACGAACAGAAATCCATTACCAGTACAATGTAAACAGAGCATACTTCTACCATGTTCGGTAGAAAAGCAATAAAAAATTCACAACAAATTATCACGTAGAATTTTCAACTCCCTAATCCATTTGCTCCAATGTTAACAATAAATTCATTGTTCTCGTTGGAATGTTGATCATTTTATTCAAACAGGTCAATAAACACAGTTAACAGTATATTATGTTGTTATTATGGGTGGAGTGTATCGGAATTATTACTGATTTGATACCAGAATCTCTTTTCCCTCTTAACTCTTTTCGACTTAATCACTATACGACTGTGATTGATAATAGGTGCCATGAGCTGCGGATCACGGACCCTTATAAAACGTTTAATTTCCGTCTGATTCGGGAACCCTGAGGCTAACCTCCTACTCAACGCCGAATAATGATACTTTTACCAAATTGGAGATATATTGGAATATATTACCATTCCTCTAACTTACAGCATCTTTCTTGAATAATACTCTCAGATCCTGCCGCAAACTCATTTCCTGTTCAAGCTACACCATAAAGAAATTGAAAGAAAAGGGAATCCTTCAAATGACAATAGTATATTAACTTAATGCAATGTAGTCTATAATCATGATATTACAAACATACAGAATGAAGCGTATAAACATGCTGAGTGACCTTAAACTACTTTCGAAGTATTAGAAAAGGAGAGCAAAAAAAAGCCAATTAACAACAAACCTTGTCTAAATTCAACAACCTAGTGGACCTATTTTTTTTCTAATCACAGAATGAGGTGACAGTGGTATACGGTAGTCATTTCACTTTCAAAATAGGATAGAGTAGATATAGAATAAAAATAGTGGCTATTTGCTACACAATATTCATGAGGTGATATGGTCACCAATATTGATATATGTTTAGTTGGACGTTTTGTTCATATTTGAAAATACCGCGACATACTGTATCTGATATTGTTCGACATACTGATGTTCAACATACAAATAAGTTAATATCTTGAAATTTTGAATGTTTTCATCCAAGTTATATAGATTACCCACATTTAGTCCTAATGGACATTCTATGGAATCAAAATGGCAAGGTAATGATCAATAGCACTCAGTAAAGGTTGAAAGCTATCTTCAATTTTCGGCATTATTTACGAAAACGTTACAGGAGGTGCGTGAAGACTTCCACAGAAAATTGAGTGGAAATGGCATGAGGACTTCCGTTGTGAAATCACTCATCTCATCATCTAGTACGATATCATTAACATGTCGAGCCGTCGCAGCCAAGTGAGTTGATGATTAGGCTATCATTAGAAGGTTGTGGGTACGAGTCCCGGGTGAGGCGTGTTAGTTTTTTATAGGCAGGAAGAGTTTGGATTAACTCTATAGCTCCCGTTGAATCTCGGTCTACTCCGCTGGGCTATATACCAAGTGCAAGAATTGGGAATAAGCTGTCCATGACAGCCTGTCCAGCAAGCAATGGCCTGTCGTCTTCACATCTACAGCAGGTACGCTAGGGATAAGGCCACCAACTTTCCTTCTTCAAACAAACGACAACATGAACAGCCTACAGCATACTATATAGGGAATATTTGCTATCCATAGTGTTACAAATTGAACTCGTTCTTCATTGGAGTATTGTGGCTACTGATGAATCTGCAAAATAGGGACCGACCCCAGTGGGGTGCAAATGACGATTAGAAATATTCAATGAACAATCATATCAAATTCCTCCATATCCTCCCGCCTGATTCCTCATATCCTAAACTCTTCAAGGTCCTTGACTGACTCCCCTCCTTGTATATCTCGCAGAATGGAAACGGTCCGTGTCAGCAGAACTACGATCTAAGGCTGATACGTTAGCTATGTGAGTTTCACCATGCATACTATGATGAGGGTTGTGAGATCGTAAAAATGCAAACGTTTCACAGTTTTGAACCGAGTACGGACAGTCCTAATCCAAAGGAGGTTGAGGTTCCCAAACGAGCTTCTTTCCTCATAACGAACAATTTTGGAGAAATGTGACAGGTTCATTACTCCGAACTACCCCCCAATCGCAGTGCCCCCTCAACTTTCTAAGAAATGCCGAATCAGTCACTTTCGTCTCTCCATATTCTCAGAGCATTATTGGGGATGGCAATTAATAACTTAGCTTATGTTTGCACTGTATGACTATCGTGTGTAGACCCAATCCTGCCAATGCGAGTCGGCTAATCGCTCTCGACACTTTTTAAGCATAGTTCCTCCTCTGATCTGCTGGATCTCCAACATTCTCTGTGATAGAGCAACATCAGCGTTGAGAGTTTCATATCCTCAGTTATTCCAGTGCCCAAGAATATGGAATCCCCCCATCCGTGAATATTCTCTTTATCAATGACCTCCTCGATGTTGTGCTGTGTCCAGTCTCCTCTTCAAGACTACAGCAACCAGTTGACTGGCTTCAATAATCCACCCAATTGTGTCGACAAGCCTCGGCCCACTGCCGACCTGGGTGTTTTGATAACTTGTTCACGTTCATCTCCAACTTGCAGTTCGGTAGTCTCGGAGACTACAAGAAAACCGAACTGCTTGTCATCTATTGAAAGAGTGGCATCCCAATATTCATATATACTGTGTTGGTGAACAGGTCTGGCTTTCGATATTGGGAATGTCATAGTGCTGATATTCAAAGCGTGTCTCTCATAAACTCGGGCTCCTTTGCCGCTTTCGAATCACAGGTCCGCCCAGCGTGAGTACTGCTGAGCTGTTCTCGTTTGTTGAAAGAGCACGCCACCAAGGTCATAAATTCCAAGTATTGAGTTTAGGGCCATCAAACGTACTGAAGATGACTCTCTCACTTTTTCTACCTGAATTATTGTCTTCTATAGATATGTGGCTGCCCAGTCCCGTTAGGTTTTCATTTGGAATGATTTTCGATGTATAGGATCTACTCTGATCCTATTCCTGTTATTCCTGTAACTACTCTCCTACTTAAAAAAAAAACGTGTTCAAGTTCCACAGCACGTTATACGTGTGTCAATCGCATCGACCCAAGTTCCAAGGATACTTTTTGAGGAATACCAGTGGATACGACCACTTTTGTAGAAATGATGTAGAATGATTGTGCAAATACTCCTTTTCAACTAAAATCATTGCGGGGAAGGTCGACTGTCTTCGGCAAATATGGTACACTGCAATGTTTGCGAACATATATCACCTCCACCAAACACCGTCGGTACTTTTTACCCTATAGAAAGGCAGAGATAAAAGCATAATGTTGAATGAGAACAAAAGGGCGGGTACATCAAACGAGAGCACTCAGATTTAAATACAATGAATCGCAGGAGGATATTTTGAGGTGTTTCAAAGGACATCCACGACTCGGCCTACAGTATCTGACGCAATACGTCAGCCTCTGAGATGGTCGATATATAGAACAAAGGTAGAACAGGGGCGAGTAACGCGTTCTCACGCGGCGATCGATCCTAGAGGAATTCACACTCATTCGCTGCGGATATGGGTGAAGTCAATTTTCTTCCAGAACACAATAGTCAATTTTATGATGTAACTAATTTTATCTTGTTTGCGTCATTTATGTCCGCGATGTGAATCGGTAGGAGACAGAATGGTCGAAGTTTGTTTGTTTGTTTGTTTGACTGCTACTGGTTCAGGAAGCCACTGAAGGCTCATCGAGGAATCCTGGCCATGTTGATCGTGAATGAGCACCGGCGATAACTCGCC
>JAUOBX010545606.1:0-10005 GCA_032360705.1 Eupentacta quinquesemita
ATGAACTAATTGTACATATATATATATATATATATATATATATATACATACATGCATATTATATATATACATATTGCATATCTTGTTAATTGTTATGAAGCTGAACTGTGGACTGTGAACTCCACCCACATCGTACATATTAGAAGAATCAAGACTACATACACACCCATAATGACCTATATGCCTATGTGCTGACCTATCTGCCTATGTGCTGACGTGACTTTCTGGCTGGTATCAATAAATCTATCGTGTTGACAAGTAAAACGAACGCTTTCCACTTGTCACGTATACGAGTTAGGATGCAGTGCTATATCTGGTTATTGACCATGGCGATCGAGGTTGTCAGTACAAACTCATTCCCTCAAGGGAGACCGACGGCTACATCGACGGCTGAATCGTGACACTCTCGCAACACATGGTAAGCATGGCACGTGTTGAATTGAAACAGATATCAATTCAATGGAAGCCTTGCATATAGATGAATTCAAATGCACTATCCTTATGTTGCATTTTCCACCAGAGTAGGGTGAAGGAACAAATATGAAGTTTTAATCGCAGAAATGGGTAATCGTCGATGATACAGCCCAGGGGTCATATGTCTCAATATCCATTTATGACCACTTGACACTCAATCTCTATTAAAAATAACGCACATATGATTCTTCCGTAATATCTAACTCTATTTCGTATCGAAATATGACAACAGATGGTATAGGCCTATCCTAAAATAGAGGAGTAATGCATGCCTCCGAGTAATGGTTCCCAGGAATAGAACATCATAGGGTAATCGGATTTTGACTTATTAGAATGTAGGACCTGGCTAAAAAATCGCTTCTCAAATAAATATATATCTATTTTCCTATATAGTGCTTTTCCACGTCAGATATATGCTAAAAGCGCTTCACAGATATCACCCTGGTCATAGGAAGTGGTGCACTCTCCGACAATTCCGAAGTGTATGTGGCAGCAGCTCACAGCGCCGATTGTACTCAACTCCCTCACAGGTTCCCAATAATGCCCAAGGACGCACCGGCCATGATTCGAACGCGCAAACCTCGGATCACGGGTCCAGTGTTCCTCAAACCGAGCTGATTCGATACTGTATCATTTAACATTGTATTGGTGGCGGGTGTAGAGTCTTCCTCCGTGAATAATCGTATGTTGACAATGGTTATTAGGGGTCTGATACAATTCAACCATTTGCGCGACCACTTTGTCGTGAATGGGATACATCATTGGCCACCTCTTAACAACCATAGTCACACTTTGAAGGTAGGATACCATATGTGCGGATGCACGTGGCTTGCGATGTGACACCATGAATGTCGAAGCACAGGCCGAAAAACGGCCTAAATGAGCTGTATTCGGTTTGCAGATTAAAAGCCGGATTATGCAGCAGGAAGTAAACATGCCACGCGTACCAATGCATGAGTAGGACCACGGCAATGATGTCGCTCCGCCGCATAGGGATGTCATGGCACATATTCCTCATGAAGCATTTCAACATCTGTATTCGCGTGCTGCTACTTATTGAGTTTCGGCTTTATTGTGCAGTCGTTTTTCTCCAAGAAAGTTTCTTCTTTACATATATATTATTATCTATGCCGCACCTCGCACCCGCACACTTGGAATGATGCCATTACTGGGACCTATTATTAGTACGTTAAACAATATAATATGTATCGCTATTATCGTCTTAGTTCCCAGCAAATCATGCTACAACCAGGCCATCAGCGATGAGGGTTTGAAGAGACTCGTAAGTCCTTGAGAACGATGATTATATATTACGTCAGTGTCATCCAAACTCGTTCCGGCGATATACATAGGTTCCGGATGCCTTCAGCGATTGGGGCCACATTGTAAGTTGAATTTCGCAAGAAACCAGCACGGCTAATTCCAACCTTCGTACAACCCGACTCATCCCCAATATTGACTTCGAATAGATCCAAGGTTAGGGAGGCCAGAGGAATTTGTCTATAACTCTCCAGCCCGCATATACCGTATGTTGTGCATAATCAGGATGTAGACAGCAGGATCGTGAAAATAGCAGATGTCTGCAAACGACGGTTGTTTGATTTCCATATGAACATACATAAATAGCTCCGGTGGCCATCTTGTTGGTTTCTGGTGGGACCCCTCTTCTTTCTTATTCCTGGATACATAATTTGCCATGACAAATATACTACTATTTATAGATAAAACCGGTACTAGAGATTGTTCCTAATCCTTCTAAAACTCTGAGATATAGAGGCTCTATATAATGATGCGTTCTTTGCTCAGTGAACCTAATCAGACCATAGCCTAACATGAATAATTGACAGCAACTACTGGTACAGCCAGGTCATCGGTAAGGTTTTAATGATAGTCGTGTGAGTCATCGAGATTGTCAATTATTCGTTCTGTTGACATACATGATTCCCAGATGTCCTCAATTATTGAGGCCGTATTGTAGGTGGAAAGTCGGAAGCAAGCACGGTCAACCTCGACCCTTATATGGATATTATCTATATGATGTTATCGAAAAAAAGGTTAGGAGAGGCCAATAGTACTTGCCTTTCATGCTATGTTGCTCATCAGTCGAGAGCATTTACACGCGGTTCGAATAAGGTGATTGGATATTACATATACTGTATGAACACTCTGATTGGTTTTCTGAAATTCGATTGATTGAGCGTGTTCAAATGCTATTCAGTATGTTGTGCCTTATGAATGGCGTCATCACGAAGGCATTATCTACGTTTACGTCATCTTGGGTTTCACATCTCAGGCGTTGACATCCACGGATGCATCTTCTACGTTGCGGTTTATTATGGACTTTTGGATGCAATAAATCTACTCAACATAACTGTGAGCCTGGCAGTTGATCTGTTCGTTTGAAATGGCCGACTGCCCTCTATTTCCAAAATAGTTCCTCACTCGTTATTTCCTCGGATATTTCGAGGTATAAATGGGAATTCCGAAACGAGATTAAAATAATATATACTTTCGAGAGCCATTTATGAACAACGAAAATGATGGATAATGTGATATATTGATTGATTTGGGGCGAGCTCCAGTTGCCCTGTTAGTATTATTTTCAGTTTCTGGAGTTTCCGTGCAAAACATAATTTATATTGAATTTTGAATTTTATAATTCCTTCATACATTTGCTTTTGTAATATACCTGCCTCGAATTTGAAAATGCAATGTTTTACTTTACCAATGACATTCGCATCATAATAAATTTCAGCTCGATCAGACCAAGCGTTCTGGACTTTGACCTCTATTAACCTCAGACTACCTTTGACCTGACCCCAAAACAACATGGATCGTCTACTCATTATGGGGAACCCACATTGGCCTAAATATCAATTTATTAATACTAATAATATGATATTATATAGCGTAAATTCACCGGAGGACTCCGAAGCGCTTCACAAAAAAAGGAGAACTAAAATATATACTATACAAAGACAAGTTGACTGGTGGTTGATTAACATGGACAGCATTGTCTGAACAGGTGATTCTTTAGTAGTTTTTCTTAATTGCTCGACTGAGTTCACGAGACAAATTTCTGTCGGGAAACGATTCCACCGGGTGGGTGCAGCAATTGCAAACGATCGTTCCCCGTAAAATATAGTCCGCGGACGAGTGGGCATTTCCAGGTGGAGTTCAGTGGAGGAACGAGGAGACCGTCCGGGATATATTTACGGATCAGGTTCGAGATGAATGATGGTTTCTCTCCATGAAGTGCCTCAAATGTGATGAGTAATATCTTGAATTTGGCTCTCTTTTAAACTGGTAGTCGCTGTAGTTGCTGGAGCATTGGATGCGCTGATAAGTCAAGGACCAGTCTTGGAGCAGTGTTTGGAACTCGTTGCAATTTGGCAATCCGACAGTTCGACAGGCCAAACACGAGGGAAGTCACGAAAGCAGTGATGAGCTTCAAAGTCGTGCTCGGTCGAGGTAATGCCGTATCTGCCCAATCTTCCGGATTGCAGACATAGCTGCCTTGCAAAGGATGTTCACATGATCTACCGTAGACAAGGATGAGTCCATAGAAGCACCGAGATTCCGCACTCGTGTTGAGGCGGAATTAACTGTGTTCCCTGCGGTAATTGAACATAGAGGGGCCTGAATTTGAACGTGAAATGAATGAAATAGTTTTACTGTCATTCAGTACAGGTTTGTTTGTGCTGCACCACGTCCTGACAACACGGATGCACGCCTCAATTCTCCCGACGACGTTGTCTATGTCTGTCGGGTCAAATGTCGAATATAGCTGTGTATCGTCAGCATAAACAACGCTACGTATACCATGGGCTGATATGATGTTCTGAAGAGGTGCGCTGTACATGTGTTCTTTATCGACACACAATTTGTCCATTCTCACTCAAAAATGTATACCAACAACGATAGAGGTCTTGTATCCCCCATGAGGGAGATGTATACCGAATTACACCTTGATCAGACCAGGCGTTCTGCGCTTGAGCTCTTCACAATGTTTTCAGACTTTTATACCTGGTGACCTCATAGAGCCACATACCATGTATGGGCTTGATTCATTCAGGTGGGGTCGAGTTCTCCTCTTCACAAGCCAGGCGTCACACACATACATATACACACACATACTGACATGACTGCATAGATCCTTGGACTGAAGTCGAGGAATCAAAGATTGTCTGCCAATATTTTGGATATATCGTCGTGCTGTTTACTGATCACTACATATTTACAGTTGCTCGTTCCAGAGTAATATACATAGTTGCAATTAGCACGAGCTACAATCACAATAGCCGCATTTGATATTCTACTAATAAATTAAATTTGATGTTATCTCAATTCAATCTGCTAATCAAATCATCTGCACTCAATGGAGACAAATAGTAGTATGAATAATCTGTACTTGACCTTCAAAATGTTCTTGCGAATCTTGGAAAACACGTAATTGTTTGTTGTCTCGTGGGAGCTATTATGTAAACAATATAGTAAAGCTTACAAAAATCAAATAGAGTGAAGCTGTTGAGAACTCCTTATATCGCCATTTGCTCAGCGCAAAAATCGTCTTTATGACTCTCATCTGCTCGTAATTGACAGGTTATCGTGAGCATAGAGCATTGAGGTCATTTCGAAGGGTGAATAACGTGATGAAGCACGCACCACTTGAACACAAACTGGGCACGCATGCAAAGACACGAGTTTTCCTCGAAGCTTAGTCAGTAAATACAGTAAATTGTGAAGTCACGGGCTGTCGCATTAATTTACAGATATCGCATTCAATTTCGAAATCGAAAAATCTAAATCATGCTGACAAGTTATCAGATAAGTATTACTATTACTACCAGGTCCCCACAGCGTTTCATATCATCGCTGTACAGCTACTATGCCAACGCGCGGTACAAATATTACCCTCTCTAAACCACTGGTTATGAGTGACATGTCAGACTGTCAGTTATAGGTCTCTATCTGGTCTTTTCATATGCACCGCCGTGTCCTCGAAGGTCTCTAGTGGTTCCAAACCACAGGCGTTACGAGCTACTGACGGAGTAACCTTTCACACGTGGGCACACGGGCTATATACAAATATAATAATATAAATTATTGAAATTAATGAATTTAATTAATGACATTAATGAAAGGGATTCATTATATCCCCACTTCGGGGATATTATGGTTTTGATTTTCGTGTTAACGCAATAACTCTCCAACGCAATGTCCGATACATTCGAAACTTGGCAAACATGTCCACCCCAGAGGAATCTCGGATGGGTTCGAAAGTGAGCATTATTGCATGATTGGTGCCCTCTATTTGACTGGTTTTATGAGAAAAATATCGAAAAAAATACAGTTAGTCTCGAACGACATGACGGGCATTTCGAGGTCATCGGAGGTCAAATTCGCGAAATTTCCTAATTTTCGAAACATCGTCAGATATGAACGAAGCTTGCTAGATGTGGACTACAGTGGGTTTCAGAAGACATGAATGTAGTTTCGCTGTCAACAAATAATTTATGCGAAAATTCAACCCTCACCTCAACCTTAAAGGAGTTGCCAGGGCCTCGAATCAGCGGCCTCGACTACATCACAAGAAATTGGGGGAAAGTTGGCGGTCTAACCGCCAGGAGTTGACTAGTTTTCGAGTGTAACTGTTAAATTATTTCGAAACAGGTTTGATCTTTTTCAACAAATGGAACTACTTTACGGAATATTATTTCAAATTGCGTTTCATTATGTCTATGTACTGTGACTGGCAACTATCGCCAGAGTAACACCAGTCGTTTGTATAATTTATCCGTTTATGAACTGAAGGTAATGTATTTGTTGCATGAGAATAACAGCTTCATGGACATCCCTCTCAGAATCTTGCTAAAACTGTCCAACTACCCATTCCCGAGCGTGGTAGCCTAGTTGGCTAAATCGCCGAGCGGTAACCGGTTACTGGTCCAAGTAGGCGTTGGACCCTAGATCAAGGTTCTTTATCCTGATTGTTCATAATGAGGGGGAAGGTGATATGTACGTTTCCGTCTGCGTGTAAAGACCCTCTTCTTCACATTGAGGTCACGCTTCTGAGGCATTGCCTTTGTCCGCGATCTAGTGAGAGTTCACTGCTGTCGAGAGTGCTATATCCCGATATGCTCTCTTGCTGGCTCATATGGGATTGTCCGGCATTAGCTGTATTTTTTATGAACATTTATATAGCGTCATAACTAATACAATATTCTATGACGCTTCACAAAAATAAATATGCAACAGTTCAAGGGCACAGCAAGATACAAAAATCGGAATACGGAGAATACAACACAGCTGGACTGTAACAAATATATACAAGGCAAGAAGACCAGCAAGAGTGCAAACAATTCCTCGAACGCCTCTCCGAAAAGTAAAGTCTTCAACCACGCTTTGAAAGCAGAAAATGTTTCGCGACATTGTACCTCGGGAGGAAACTCGTTTCATAATTTTGCCCACCAGCAACAGAGAAAGCACGGTTGCCAAACTGTTTGATGCGAGTGGAAGGAATAGAAAGTGTGAAAGAAGAAATGCTCTTAATGTTAAAGATAGAGGTACGTCTACACAACAGATTACAGAGATAGTCGGGTGCCTGGACTTTGGTTCCCAAATTGAAATCAATGAAAACTCACTCCTTGATAAAACGAGGTTCGGTTAAGTTCAGCAGGCAATTTGGTTAGCATATTATATCCATTGCTCAGAGTGTTGCTGCAAGCACAGTGACGTAGTTTCTTCAGTAATTCAATTGACACAATTAGAGTTACGTCTAGCTGCGTCTGGTGTAGCAATGTTTCCGCATAATGTTTAATGTCTATTCGACGAATAATTTTTCCGCACATGTTTAGCACATGTTTAGCATGTTTAGAAGATCAACATGATAAAACTATGCTTTAGTGATTGGGAAACACGACAGCAGTGTCCTAGTTCCCTCGATTCTATACTTATTGAACTTCCATCAGCTGTACGAATGTAAGTTGGCATAGGAGCCAGATGAAAGTGCAAGTGAAAATATTCTGCATGTTGACTCCTGTATGCTACCTTTGGTTTACTGCATTCACTTTAATAACTGCCCCTCTCCAATAAGCGTTCGCCTAGAATTGCCGATGAACGCTTCTAAATTTTCTCCGACGGGAAGAATCTACAAGGTGAAACTGTATGTGTATCGATTTTTTGACCTTTTACAACAAAGTGCAGATATGTATTTCGAGCGATTTTGCTCTAGTCCGGTATCTTGGAAAAGTTAACGGTCGAGATAGAGCAGGAACATTATCATGGGGGTTCCGGGAAATGAATGACATGGATGCGTGGTGGAAATTAAATTATCAGGAGCTATACTGTTAATCACTTTACCACAAGTCGTCTTGAACGACCACGTGGGGATGAATCATATCAGCCCATCGTCATGACGCGATCTGATTCCTCAAAGCGCAATGTGTCTGTCGAGAAGTTGAGCACAATATCACAGCAGCTTGCCTTTGTTCGCGGGTTCGGAAGGTCATCCATCCAACTGTCTGGGGAGAATGGAACTGTTTATACACTAGTTCCGATGAGATGAAGTGTGACCCCACAAACGTCATCACGACAACAAGTCATCGATTTTTACGGAATGAAATAAACTCTAGTATATTTATGTAGGTGCAACTGACAAACAATCGTTACATATTGAAACATTGAACAGGCAAATAAACTGTAACAAGAGGCTGAACACTATTGTATCGTTTAAATCAAATCATCCAAACATTCTCGCTCGGGAATTGGCTACACATGACGTAAAAGAACGAAGGAAACTGTTATTTTCTCTGGAACGTTGTGTTGCTGATCGATTGATTATCTGGAGTCTCAGTATCGACTTAATAGACCATACGACTGAACTGGGTCACCCATTCGGCCATTTCATTCAGGTAGGCCTGACCCAGTTGAAAAGCCGGGTGGCTGACGTTTCTGGAATAATGATCTGGTATATAACACGAAACCCAATTCCATCGAGTGTTACCAGTAACGGAGTACAGTGATGGGCGATGTGTCATGATTTCGTTACTGGAACATGTAGAATATTCAACCCTTTGCCCTAGGGAACAACCAAACCCACCTCTGTTCATCTTGACGAGATGAGCGTCGGTGTTTACGTGTGCTGTCGATAATGATAATAGCAACGCTGACGTGTGGATTATGCAAAATCAGCATCGTATCCTTATAGTGTCTGGAGTTAGAGCTACATCCCTGTCATAATATAGGTTATGTCGGATGAAACATTGCCCTACTTTATGGAGAATGACCCGCGAGGTTTAGGGAGAGTAATTGAAGTATAATCGACTCCAGGTATGCTATGAAACGCGATATTATGGCACTCAGCATCAGACCAGCATCAGTGAAGCCCATGGGTCAATTCTCAAGCCAGTCACAATGAAGACATACAAACTGGATTTGTGGCGATGCATGTGTAATGTTCTACATGGGCAACAGATTGGGAGAAAGAATCCAGTATCCAAGACTGAACAGGCTGTGGCAACGAATCCCCACGTGGACGCAAACAGCTCTATCTAACTACACGTTTGACCACTCAGCGCGTTACCTATCAGGTCATACCTATACAATACAGGTAATGGAACAAACCCTGATATCATAGTATCACCACCTATGAATCTTGTACACGAATTATAGCACCCTGCCAGTTGTCAACTCCTCATTCGAAGCATCCACGGTAGAGTACATTTGGGTTACAGCTCGGCACTATTCCGAATCGACAATCACGCTGCAACACACTCCAGTGAAGGAACAGCAACTGAAACACTAAAACATATGCAATACAACTTACCTATACACCAACATATCAGTAATTGAAGATATATTTATTGCTCAATGACAAAAGACTGAGATAATCCATTCCTCGTCGCGCTTCTCGGGTCCGCTTCCTGACATTCAGCATTTTGTTGTCAATAACAGCAACATAACACCTTCAACTGCGACATGTGACCTTGGCGTCATCCTTGCAGTAATATTATTAGTAAAACCATATGAATGGAATATGTCGCAACTCCTCATCTGGCCACTACAAGATTTGAAGAATCCGTAATCTGCTTTACCGGCATACCACACAGTTACTAGTACACGCATTTCTTACGTCCAGGATCGACAGATGCCATAGCATTCTCTATGGCCTCCACGACATCGAAATCGCTAAACTTCAGCGCTTACAAATCTCCGCTCTCAGACTGGTCACCAGTGTAAAAGGTCACATCTACATGACACCGATACTTCAAATTCTGCACTTACTCCCTGTTTGCCAACGGATCAATTTCAAGATTTCTATTACTCGCATATTGAGCTATACATAACCTTGCCCCGAATTATATTTCTGACCTAACTCCCATTCTTACACACTCCGTTCTTCGGCGGAGCTGCTTCCTGCTGTCCCATCGCCAAGCCCCCCGAGGACAGCAACTTATGGTGGTCTTGCTTCCTCCGCTACAGCACCAAGGCTATGGACTATCCTAGCAGCCCTCATCAGTCCGAAGAGCC
>JAUOBX010545717.1:0-10004 GCA_032360705.1 Eupentacta quinquesemita
TGGGCCCCCCCCCCCCCCCCCCCCTCAACATGTTATGATATGATATGATGTCACTTCTGTCTGACGGAACAATACCAACAATGAATAAGTTGTTCAACTTATTGATTTATCTGTGTTACGTTTGTGGTTATTGTTACGTTTGGTTAATGTCGAGGTGGTTTGGTAGTTGTGTGAACACTTCATTGAGATGAAGGCTGTGGTGGGATCAAATGTGGAAAGTATTTGATTTGGAATGAATAGGTATTACTTGTTCTTCTATAGAGCAAAATAATATATTAGGTATATGAAATTCATTTAGAAACTTGAAGATGACTAATAATTTGTTCAGGCCACTATGAGTTTTGCATAGGTTAACTATCGAAGGATGCAGAACATTTTTATGTAACATGTGACATATTTGAAATGACATGGTCCAATATCTCAAAATCCCAACTTATAGGTTAATAATAGCTGAAGACCGATTATCATGCTTGTATCATATACTATCAACAGTATTAAGAGCTGACAGTCAGGACTAACCTTAATTGTTTCAATCTCCCCTGTTCAGCTAAATTCAAACTCGTAACCGAGTCTTAGCGAGTTCGCGTGTGATGATTGCCCATCTAATGGCATTGCACAATAGCCTAGTCACATTACGAGATGATCGAGATAACTCTGTAGGATATAAGACCCCATAACACAATTCTGTTCCAGGTAATGGTAGCTCAAACATTCATATCGCAAAAACTGACGACGAAACTGGAACGATGTCTTTGTTTTCTGGCTGATACATGAACAACACATTCACTTTTTAGTTTAATAAGGGTATACTACCGCTCCTAATTTCTATGGTTGGCTACGCTAACAATAAGCTGTATGTCTAATATCATCCAAGCAAAGACTATAATAATATTTTAAAATGCAATAAGCCAATTTGAAAATTCACTGTTCATCAACTGTTCGAGTCAGCAGGCCGTGTTTGCTCAAAACTGTAAAACATCCATTTGACTCTGATGTGTCAACTGTGATCGCTTCTCTAGTCCGTTGTCCTTTCCAACCATCGGAACAGCGAAATTGACCAAGATCGTGATGAGTCACTGTACTTTAATCATACACCTAGAGCATCTAACGGAGTTGGGGTTCAGAGTGCAACACTTCCATCGATTATTGGTCAGTAATCAGTTGAAGATTGAGGCTAGAGCTAAGAACTAATCAAGCTTTCTAGGGTGTGTGATTCCCGTACCGTGTTTTTTGCAACAGAAAAGGTAACATTCGGGGTATATATATCGATTTTTCTCTTCTGGTTCCTTTGGGTTGGCAAGTAAAAGTAATCAATATAGTTGGATCTTTCAACAACTGACTTGTATCGGAGCTGTCAAATTATTTCCGGAGGCAACAAATTTAATCGGGAACAACAACAATACAAAAGTCACAAACCGGCCGTCCTCGTGACATATTCAGTTCACGTTACCAGTGGAATTTACATACATGTCACATAGATAATCAGAACCAAATGTCAATTAAAAGAAGATGTTTTACTGGACTTGCAACTCTTTTGATTCACTATATGTGCTGAATACTGCTTGGAGTGAATAGACAGGCGCATTCCTTTCTTGCACCCCGGAATCGCTATTGAAAGTACCCATTCGATGAAGGTGTAATAAGAGGGGATGTTGACACCATAAGAGACATGCGCATAAGTGGGACTTCAAATCCGTGCATTCTTTAAGTTGCCGAGGTGCGTCCCGGAATGTCCTGAGATTACTGCTGGAACACATCCTTTGGATACAGATGATTTCAACGAACGAAGTGGCCATGTTAGATTCAGTGAGACAATCCGGCTTTCATAGGGAGCTTCTGCGCACAGCACTGAGGGCAAAGCACTTCGACCAGGGAGCGAAGGCTCAGCTTCTCTATCAGTCGAGAGAGAGATACCTTGCCGTATGAAATCATTACGGTCATTTCGGAAGCTTCGTAACTCGGCTTCGGTAGCTTTGTAACTCGGCTTCGCTTGGGTGTTGTTTAGCTGTCACTCAAGACACTGATGGCGAGATGTTGATTGTTGATTTCGACGTTAAGCCTTGTTTTGGTTAACAAATCTGAGAACTTGCACAAAACTGACCTCCGATAAATATTGCACTATCTCTGGTGGCTGGATCAGCCTGTCATATGCCACGTGTTGAGCAGTATGTTTAGAGTGCAGGTGAACACAGGCTTCCGAAAGTTTGTTTAATCGTAGGCCTCGTTAATTTAAAATGATTGCCTCTGACTTACCCAGTCAGTTAAAACTAATTTAGGGAATTCTACATGCGATATATTTATATGTACTGGTTTGTTCATGATTGTGTCGCCTGATCCGATTGGTCAATTATTTCCCTCCGTTGAGGAAAACGTACTGCATATTTCCAAAGTAAGTCTTAGTATGCTGATAGCGTAGTGGTTACAGCACTCGTCTCGCAAGCCAAATGTCCCGGGTATATGAGCTTCGGCGCGGCAACGGAACTTGAGGCCTTCTCTCCGTCCACCCAGCAGTGAATGAGAACCTTCTGTAACAGTTGAGACAAATTAGGAGCGGTGAGGAGAGGAATTGCCGTCTGCCTCAATATACCGTTGGCTTGGAACTATACCCCTGTAACAGGCATAACTCCCAGTGATCATTCAATCCAATGGATCACGGGCATATCCTTGTCGTCTTTAGTATTTTTTGACATTGTAACACAAATATTGGGAATGTAATTGGTGAAGTGAGTTTCCAGTGAACCTGCATCTAGACTGATATTTTTTTCAGGTGACATTATAGTATGTAATCACCAAAGATGATATGATCCTGCTGACTGAAGCATTGGAGTTTTTCCTGAATGAGTGTAAAACTGATATTTTTTATGATAATCTGATTGTTATACGTTGTAAAATTCCACGTTGGGGTTGTTCTGAATTACCACTCTCCCACCCCAAAATCATAGGCCTCCAATTTAGCTGAGACTAGTAACATGTTTGGTCGTCGTAACTTCATCAAGGGGCAATACCTTTCCCTGATCGCAATAGAAACAACTAGTTCAACATATTGTAATTTGTGATAGGCCGGAATATTAGGCTTCTGACACATTTGAGTTCACTGGGTTATATTTTCAAAAGGAAGCATCTCTCAGCACTCATACCTGATAAAAACAAGTGTAACAATTCATTGTTTCACTATCATGCAATTAAGGTGGTGTGTGAGATGGAAAGGCCAAGACCATGGTCGTAACACACATTGTATGTTTCTGAGGCACATGCGTGTAGTATCTACCTCGAATGAATAGCAATGACATACCCCACTGTTTGGAATTTCTCAAATGAAAATTTGCTCCAGTAGACCCTGTCACATAAAGTCTGTCTTAACAGGTTGCTGAGCCTGCACAGCAAGAGCTTGTCGAATTGCTAAAACCATTATGATAACTATTGTGTTGTATTTTGTTGTATTGTGTAATTGTGTTGTATTCATCTCCGATAACTTGCGTGGTCATCCAATGTTATCTTTAATAATTGTGTCTATTCGTATCGCCAACTACCATTGATTTGCGCACTTATACTATACCTTAACAACAACAACTCAGCAACTCCATTAAAACCGTAATCAAAGCTGCTATTCGCAGTTTGATTGCACACGTGTACTCTTTTTATGTAGAACAGTTCTAACAAACTTGGCATACAACTACGTCCAAGAAATATTGACATTCCATGCTATGTCCAATCTGTTGGCGGGTTGAAATATAACATTACTAATATGAATAATGAGGTTGTGAGCAATTAAGAGAACGATAACGAGGCACAAATAGAGTACCCACATGACAGAAAGCAATGCTTCCTGAAATTAAATTTAAACTAGTTGAAGAGTATATGAGCTTGTCAAATTGACGATAAGGATGTGACAAGAATATTACAAATTGTTGAGTAGGAATGTGACAAAGAACGACTTATTAGTTTCTATTCCACAGTACACAAACAAAACAGTGATCACCGGTACAGTGCGAAGTGCGAAATTCTATGAACGACCAAACCACTCGAGTGGATAAAGACTGCCGTCCTCTTAGTTAGCAGCACTGAGCGCTCATATAGCTACATACGCATAATGAGTATGAGTATGAGGTTGGAGCGATCGAAGCCGTGAGCATACATACAGTAAGTGAGTAAAAGCCTATAAGTATTCTCAGAAAAATCGTGCAGAAGACAGCAGTAACTATGAACAGACACATGTATACATCACCCATCAATTCATCAATTTGCTTCCATTTGTTATTTGAACCAGTACAAACAATTAGCAGAGAACCTGAGGGTAATAAATCTTCATTCATGTGGGTCAGAACAGGATTTCAAAGATTTGAAATGCATAGCGAGGACACAGCTGAATGTATATTAACTTTATCGTGCAGCATGACTACCTTTTCATTTATTTGGGTAAAACACTCACTCAGTGGTGGATTATGGCTGTTGTTATAATGGTTCATCCAATAGTTATTTATGCATAAGTATGTTTTAACCAACTGCAAAAATCTTCAAAGCATATGCCTATATATGCGCCATCGTGGCGGTGAACTTCATTACGAATAAAATAGTTTTTTCCTCGCAGTGGTATGGACATATCATGAGCCTAAATGCAAGGGGTTACGTAGATTTGACTTCAGGGCGGAAATAACAAAAGTATGACCATTGCCCGAATCCCTGGTGACATCCCAAGGGCGCTGCAAGTGAAACAGGACTAGTTGGAAGTCGGAAATTGTTCACAACATATTCAAGGAACTTTTTATGAACTTCGTTAGTTGCCATATTGTTTTATGCATGCTGTAGGGTGCGTACTGACTAAACTGATTACCTGTATGGAGTATATGAGCGGCCCTCGCATCCTTCCTCCCATGATGTCATCAACTAGAACCAAGGTCAAGATTGTTCACATGAAATGCAAAAACAGGAGCATACTATAGTTATACAAATTACGATTCGTGGTTTTGATATGTCCATTCTGTATATGTGGCATTCCGATGAAATTAGTTCAGCCTTTTAAAAATATTTATTTAAGAATGTTATCAGCTTTAAATGCCAAACAAACACTTTCTTACAGTTGCGTCACGCAGGCCTCAAACCGTAGTTTATGTCCATACTGACGTGTTTGTCTTAGCCTATTTCACTCATTCCATTGATTCCTGCTCTACCGAATAAAAGTGGTAATCAATATTCAAAGTAAAATATGTTTGGAACGTCCTTGATATAAATGGTTGTGCTCTGAATGTGGCCCCAATGTCTCCCCTTCAGCCCCATTTGACAATATTTTCTTATTGAGAGAACGAGAGAAAGCGTACCTAACGGATAGTGCCCGTCTTTCAGCAAAATAGGAGAAGAGGGAAGAGTACTTGCATGAACCCTACCACACAGTGAGGACGTTTAGCATATTCCGGCTCCATATTCAGTTAGCTTCGAAATCAAAATAACAGTTTCTGAATGCTTATAGCATCGTTTTTCAGTGAACCACTTTGAGCATTGTCGTAGTAAATGTCTGAAGCCATTGTTGTTAATTGATGCTAGTCATTATGATTATCGAAACTTTGACTGATAAGAAGCTACTTCACGGCTGATTCGGACGATGCAGTCTCGAATACGATGAGTCATTCTATTCGCTTACAGCCAAACAAGTGGAGTACGACTGTACGATAGATAGTTTAAAAACCAAGCAACCAGTGAGAAAACATCGTGTACCAAATATCGAGTTATTGAAGTTAGGATGTGTATTGGAAAATATTTGTCGAAGCTACTGGTATTAGTAAAGCATTGATTATAGTATGTGTTAGGAAGTGGATTAGCATTAGTATTAGTATTAGTAGTAGTAGTAGTAGTAGTAGTAGTATGTGGATATGAATAGCACGTGCGATAATGATGGCTCAATGTGTAATTTAAAGGCTAACCTACTATAGTGACGGGGTTGTTGATGTTACGTACGTGGGTGTGCGTGTGCGAAATATCCAAGAAAGACTGGGAAACGTATAGTAACAAAATATTGACTGATTTGGTTCGAACTTGCCAAGAACGACACTCGCCTGACTGTTGTGACGGGAGAGATATCATCATTCTACAAGTACCATGGCAATACACGACACGCATTCGATTGAGTACAGTTTAACGATATGCTCAATACTATAAGGAATTATTCGATGCGCAAGAGTCAGTAGTGGGGCATATGTTACGTGTAGTTCATTTTGTTGGAGTAAAGAACAACCAGTTGCTTAACGATTCCGTATAGAATATCCATGCATTCATTTATCAATTTTGTGTATTCAAGTCCTAAATATACAGTACAAATATGGTAATAAAACGACGATAATAGATACAATGTGAAGGAAGGTAAACCCAGAAACTCACGAGGGCTTATCAAAGCAACACAACAAGTCCTCTATATTCGAAGAAGAGCAAACAGATATGTTATGCTTATATCAGGCAATCCCTAAACCCTGTAGGCTGTTATGTCCTAATGAACTCGCATTATGTTGGGGATTACTTCCAACGTTTCAGGTACTTAACAGTACCAGTTCCGAAAAAGTTCACACTTGTACAGTACTTAACACTTAAAGGTAAACTAGTAAAAATGTGAGTAGATCTGTATTTCAGACTGAGATGACGAAGTGACGTCCAACAGTGACAGTGTATTTCTCTCAGCAGGGTATGTGCTAAGTGTAAAATATTCGTGTATTCTTATTCCTGCCAACGCATAGGAAGAAAAGTCACAATGCAACACCAAATTTATGTTTCATAAGGGGTAAAGCTGATCAATTGCAATCGGTAGTACACGGCTTAATCTTGGCAGTTCGGATGTTTAGAACAGCTCGTAACTAAGAGTCCAGGTAATTTATACCGGTCCAAGTGTACACTCTCATCTTGAGTCTCACTGACAAATTCCTTGCTAACCGCTGAACGTAATCATAATTTATCAGCGCTACCTCGCGGCGATTCGTTGGGAATTCCAACCTGGATAGAAACAATAAATAACGGACTACTACGAAACAGTTGATTTATATATGTGTGTGTTCGATCATTACACTCTGTAAACACAACCTCTATTTCCGATGAGAAAAAATATTGCTGTGACTTGCCGATGGCGCTGCTTAACAGGACTTGTGATGATAATAATTGGTATCAGTGTCTGGTCCACTGCGTTGGTAGTTATCGAACGAGGAACGGGCATAGGTAGGGCCAATGTGCCACCAGTGATTACTCCTTGTTGCTGTTGATCGTGTGCGTGCTCCACCATAGCTGGGAAGTCAATTTGTCGTCAGATTACAGTTAATCAAACAAATTGAGTTATCTACACATGTTCAGGAAGAACGTGCATAGTTAAGCAATTATTAAAACGGCATAGTGATACACAGGAAGGCAAACAAGCCTAATTTTGTGGCATAGAATCTGATGGCGTGGGTCCTGAATTCCAAATATGTAGGGTTTTAACATAATAACCAATCGTATTTCAACTCTTTTGACGAGTCCTCTCTTTTGTGCAAATTTGTATTGGTCACTACGGAAAAAAGGGCCGAAGTGTGCCAACATGCCCCAAAGCCGAATGAAATAGTATTGTATGTTGGGGAGAATGGAACCTGAACAATGCCAGGTGGTGGTGAACGCAGATTTGGACATTGCACGAAACAGCACGATTATCAGCTACATATAAACAATCACCTAGACCTACACACGGTTACAAACACACAGACTCGCCTGCCCATCATTTCAATCAATTCAGATTCAGAACCTCGACCTCACAACATCCGGATACATGATCCAAGCGATAAAGGTTTAGGCAGCCATGATCCACGCTCCACATCTGACTCTCCAGTTACACGCATAATGTCCTGAGTGACAAATGTACAGGGGTGTGTAATTTGCAATACTGTGCATATCTCCCCACCCCCACTCATTCATTTATGTACACACGTCTGATATTAGATCCATCGATCATCGCCTTTAATGAAATCATTGGAGCCAAGTTAATCCTTCTCTGCATTTTCTCATCTTATCTCTGTCTATTAATAAGGCAGGTAAACTGTGACAACTCAGTGTTCCAGTTTGATGTTGTTTGTCTTGGCAGAGTAGAGGGGCATAGACACAAGGGGAGAATAGGTCAAAATAGAACGCTGTTACCAAACAGGTGACTATTGCCCACCTCCTTAATTAGCCATTCGCATTCACATTATTAGCCATGCGGAAAACATAATAATGCGGAATTCCTCTTCTCTCTAATGATCCATTATGATGAATGTCAGTATGCGCATGGCCTTCATACAAAACAAATTAGTTAGTCACTCCGATCCACTCTCTACCTTTTGGTATAGTGGTTGTTGGAATTGAAGAAATGAACATGAATCTCCCTTGTTTAGACACGCTCAATTGCCTATACCTGCTTAACAGCCACACGTGATGGAGTATCCTGCTGTCACAACTATAGGTGATGGATATGCAGGGTAATGCATAGCTCCTCTCCATCGTTGCATGGGTGACAGTTGTTCTGCTGGTCCCACATGTTGTTTGCCTCCCTGACATCGTCGACTCCGTGAAGATTTATTCTGTGCAGTTGGATTTAAATAGATTTTGCGTTTCCTACATGGGTTTCATACATGCTTTTCCCCTGGTTTAGCCAGGGGCGTATCCAGGATCTTCCAATAGAGGGGAGAGGTGGGGCGCCAGGCATGATCGATCGCCGTTTTGGGGGAGGCGTCTGAAGGGAGGGGGTTCCCCCTCCCCTTTGGGAAATTTGTGCTTTCAAAGTAGAGCTGAAATGCCAAATTGTGCGATATGAAATGTAATTTACAACCTGGATGTTTTCCAGTGAAAATGGGTATAAAAAAACAAAAATTAGTAGGGCTCACATGTCACTTAGTAGTGTCTGTGAGAAAAGTGGGTAAAGTGGGTTAAAGAACCCCCCCCCCCCCCCATTTGTTTTGTTTTTGTGACAGCCAATTAAGGGGGGTGGCCTGATGCGCCCCCTGGATACGCCATGGTTTAGCCTACCAAATACAGTATAACCCTTTGGAATGTGTCATAGTGCATGCAGACAGAAGGTCATATCCATCTCCACTGACACTTAATGATCTGGTTCTCGGTTCTTGGGGGATCACGTAAGTACATCTAGATTTGACACCCTGGACTTTCATTGGATTTTCCAGATCTGCCGCATATGACGTTGGTTAACTTGCTCCTGGAGAGTAGTAATTGGTGAGCCCCCATGGAACCTTGTGCCAACACAACTGAAGGACAGTGTCTAGAGTTTCTAGTTTCTAGAGCATCGACTTCCAGTCGATGCTGTGATGTTCCAGCCTAGCAGCGAGGCTGCTGTCGTCACACATCGTTTATTGGTTGCGTTCCTTGCATGTAACATGTCTATTCCAGCACCATGTGCTTCCATGTGCTTATGTCACTTCAGCATTATCATCGGGTTACAAGGATGTAAGGATGTGCAAGCTGTATGACATACAGGTAAAAAGGAATTGGACACAATAGGGAGGCATAATAATATTGATAATGATAATAATAGGAATTATAGATCTAACCTCAAACTAGCATTGCCCGAGGGAGTAGCGGTATCAAAATGGAGAACAGCCACACATCCACCTTGTGCAAGAGGAGAGGTGGAAGAGGGCATCCCCATCAAGCGTTATGACCTTAGATTAAAATTTATATGGGATTCATATTATAGTTTTATGGCTCCCTCTCAGGTGGGGATCAATGCTCAAACTGGTGGGGAATTCGTGCTATGTATATATGCGATGTCAAAAATATGGAAGATATATGAAAAGACGTGTGCTGAGGAGAAATATGGACTCCAGGTTGGTCCCCTTGAGAACGATATGTTAGTATCAGTCGATCATGATATACATATATCAAAGAGGAGCAACCCCCTCTAATAATATGATTTGCTATTCCAGTCATATCGTCTGCTCTCGAAGGCTACAATCCCCACCAAAAGTAGTTGGAACACCACCACCGAATCCCCTATTCAATGTTGTTGTCCT
>JAUOBX010545827.1:0-10004 GCA_032360705.1 Eupentacta quinquesemita
ATTATTGTCTGAAAAGTTCACATTTAGAATTTGCGATCCTGATTCTCTCCCAAAGTGTGGAAAATCCCCCTCAAAATCTGAAAATCCCCCCCCCCCAATTTCAAAACGTAGCGCTAACACTGCTACATGCTATGCAATAACTTTGTATAATGATGGATGGTCTGTACTATCCCCATCGTGATGGGCATTGTGTGATAGTAATGCTTTTGTTATTCTCACGAATGTATCAGTCGAACTTCAGTTCGAGTTTTGAATTTCCTGAGAGTGCCTAAACGGGATTTATCAGAATAACTGAAGACACCTCGATGTGGGAGATGTGCCCTCGTAGAGGGCTTCACCCTCCCTAACATTGAATATATACAAGTTATGGGTTCCCACACCCCTGTTGTGGCAATATTTGTAATGAGGAAGGTGCAAATATTGTGCTGATCGGTACAGAAAGCATTATTGGGAGGGGGGGACTCACTCTGATGGCTGTTAATGTCCAGGATTGCACACATTGTCTTAATCTTAGTACCTCAAAGTTATATGAACAGTTTATGGTTATAATGGAATAATTCAACACTATAATTGTGATTATATTTCAGCTGTCATTTGTTAGTCCCACTTCTACTGCAGTAATAACCACACCTCCAGAGATGTGTGTCGTGGCTCAGTCATTTACTAATTCAGACTCAGTGTTACACCCCTTCCCACTAGATATCACAAGCTAAAATATGGTAATTTCATTGAATGGTGCATCAGATTATATTCTAGTTTGATGTGTCATTTTCATGCAGTTGTAGTAATGATCTTGTCTTGTGACAAAAGGTTTCCCTTGAATTTAATGACGCACATTCAAAGTTACTGTCCTAACAAGGGAAAACTGTGACAGTGGGTCATACAAATGAGCTGCCTAACACTGGTGGCACACTTTGGAGCACCTCTGGCAAATAGTGAGTGTGCCAGTGTTAGCCCGAAGGGGAGGTAAAGAGGAATTCCGCTGTTTAGATGCAGAAATCCCCCTCACAGAAATAAAGGACCGTCCACACTGCACGTGATAAATTGTGAGGCGATTTATTGATAAATTGTGCTGCCACGCAAAAATATCGGGCGCGACATGCGCTAAAAGTTGAGCAAGTTTGAACTGTTATACCGTGACCAGCGCGATATTTCTTGTCTGACCAATGATTGTTCTGTATCAGGTGACATGACTAGCGGAGAAGGGTAGAAAACAATGTCTTTAGATGAATATCGCGCCGCGGTAAATATAACATGTTGCATGCAGTGTGGACACAAAATATTGTGCGATAGAAGAAATGTCGCCTCGCGATCCATCGCGTCCTGATAAATGACATGCAGTGTGGATAGGCCGCCCTCTACCCAGGAGCAGTGTTGTAGTCGAGGCCGCACCTTCCCAGGCCGAGGCCACCCCCTCCGGCATCAGCCCCAAATCAGAGGCGGGGCGGCACTATCCGAGGACAGGTTACTTATTATATCTAAGAAAAAATATCAGAGCGAACTTTCACTCCATCCAACATAGTATTATTGCTGGAGCCAGTTGGCGATGGGGTTATGATTGAAATACCTTGCCATGGGCAAAGCAAAATAGGTAAATCTAAGGATGAGCAAATAGGAAAATGGAAATGATAAAAAACATGCATAATCTAATTTCTGAATTACTTGAGGCCGGGGCCAGTCTCGAGTCCTCCAACACTGTGTCAACACTGAGTGACAATCCCTCCGGAACATTGTGGATTCTGGGGTTGTTCACTTGTTCCAGTTACTGTATATTCCAGTAACTCTTTCCACTCCTGAAATTCTTTGGGATGTAACTCACGGGAAGGGAATTTGGCCAACACTGGAGTGTGCTTTATCACTCTATTCTGCTGTTTATTTATTACACTGTCTGTTTCCTCCTCTTTTTATCTTCCCACAGATTCCTCTGCTCTCACTGTGGGAAGGCATTCAAACTGAAAGGAGACCTGAAGGTTCATGAAAGCATCCATACAGGTGAGGCTAATTATGGTAATGTCACATCTTATATCACACATATGCAGACAATGGTTTTTCACTGTGCTTTATAACCCCCTCACCCCCCTCATTCATTGAAACCAGGAACCCACTCCAAATGAACATTTGGGTGAGTGTGGCAGCAGTACATATATCAGCGTCAGTTACTCAGCTGTATTAGGGATTCTCAAGGGTCCCCATTAACGCCTGGGTGTTACAACGCAATGGAGATTGAGAGCAATGTAAGGACGCACAGGAGAAGTGTGAGCTGACTGGGGTTCGATCTGGCAACATTCTTGTCACCGGTTATTCTGATCTCTGATACATTATGCCTACAGCAGTAAGTCAGTCGAGCCAATCTGAGTCCCTAGTATCCGAGACCGAGTCCTCAGCTTTGAGTCGGAGACTCCGAGTCAAGACTGAGTCCTTGTGTCCGAGACGAGTCCCTGAGTCCTTGGAAAAACCCTGCATTCCAGCCCAAATGTACACCATTATGTTTTGCTGACGTGTGTGTATGGTCCTAAAGCACGAACAGGCTCTGTAAGGTGTTGGATGCATCATTGCTGTTATCTTAGTGGTGTTAGCATGTTCAATACAAAATGTTACAATGTGATGGGTGAGATACCAAAGGCGTCAGCTCGAAAATCAATGAAGGACTCGGACCCAGGTCCTTTGGGCTGAGACCGAGTCCTCTAAAATCAGTCTTGAGTCATCCATCACGTTCGCTTGCAAAAATCAGTGGAGGCCTCAGACAAGGACTCAGACCGAGTCCTTTGGGCCTAGTCTCTTGCACTGGAGTCCGAGATCGAGTACTTTAAAATCAGACTCGAGTCCTCAATCAATGGCCTACAGGGCAGCAAAGGCTCCTGAGAAGTGGTGGGCACTACTGTGCTGTGAAATGATACTGAAAAAAATGGTGTTTCCCCAAAAACCGAGTGGCACGAGCACCCCTTCCTCCCCTCCCCCTTCCCATTCATGCCGCCCTCATACCTGAATTGTACAGAGTCACCCTTGTTGCAATGGTACTGTGTGTTATCTGCTGTACATTATGGTCGCAGGAGAGCACTCCTGATCCACTTTTTCCCCACATGTGCATTGCAAAACACATACATGTTCAGGGATCATTGGAGAAGGACTACAGTACTGTTCATTGATATTCATTATCAGCAGTGCTTCAAGGGCTTAGACTCTAACTCGACCCAACGGACTCAGGGACTTGATCCAGAATTCTTCCCCGAGTCCTTCAATGTTTCTGTACGTGCATCAAGCGGAATATTGTTTATTTCATCCATAACAGTGAATTGTATTTAGCATGCCCAAACTACTAGTATGATAGCAATGATGCATCCAACACATTAGCAGAGCCCATTTCTGTCCCGGTTATAGCCTATAAAGCAGAAGCGACTCGGGGGACTATTATCTACAGCAATCAAGAGCGGTGTCATAACAATTTGATCTTCAAATTCGCCAATGTCACGTGTTCAACGTGCTGAAAAACATGCATGGGTATGCATGTCAAACACTCAATGATAATATGATATTTGATGTGGTTGTGAACAGTTTTGAAACTGCTGTTCGGTATAGTCAAATATTTGTTAATGTCCCACATAGTCAGAATAGTTACATTGTGCATTTTGTATGTTATAGCACCAACACAGTCATCCAACGATGCCAGTAATGTGACATGTGACAGTTGAACACAGTTAAAAAAGTAACACATGATAAAACAACTATGAAATAAATATAGGCTAAGGGCTCATTATTAACTCAGTTAATAATGAGCCCTTAGCCTATATTTACTGTGTCATATAGTTAATAGAGTGTGTACATACAATGATGTAACGTTAATCCAGATTATTCAAATATGCAGACTTTATCCAATGAGGTCTGTCGACCCAGTCAAAAAAGTAACACATGATAAAACAACGATAGAACGAATGCTGGGCACATTAATAACTGTGTCGTATAGTTAATAGAGTGTGTACGTACAATACCACATTGATGTAACACAAACCCAGATTATTCAAATATGCATACTTTATGCAATGAGGTCTGTCGACCCAGTTACTGATGTGATAAGTGTCTATTATCTTGAGACAGTCTCATCGGAACATGATCATTGGTGATACAGTCAAGCTTCAGTGGTCCTCGTGGCGTCATTTCCTTGATTGAACTGGCTGATACTTGTACGCAATATTTCATGACTTAAGTCAATACAGATTTTACAGATACATCGCTTCCACGCATTCAACCAGAACCTTCCGAAACTTTTCCTGATGATCATTTTATTGTAGCATGTCCATTCAGTTCTGCCACAGTTTCCACAACTTTTGCAGGTTGAGAGCATCCTAAACTCAACGACGCTATATTTTAAAAATATTATTATATTATTAAAAATCATTTTACTCTAGCCCCATTAGGGATACCGGTGATATACGCCCATATTTGTTCATCATTCCATTGCCCATTGCTTGCATGTTATGATTAAGGACAAGTTGGCCTATTAGCATTGGTCAATTGGGGAATAATCATCAGATAATTCTGTGGGCTGCCATATCTCATTTCAGGAACTGTAGGAATGGACGATAGAGATCACGGTGGCATAACAAACCAGGCTTTACACATACATACACACACAGACATGCACACATACGCACATCTCATGATCGCATAGATTCCTGTTACCTTTGGCAAGGAATCAGGAATGTTCAGAATAGGTCCATCAGAGTTAACAGTATAAAACATATTGTTTCAAGTAAGAATTGATCTTCTCGTTCTTCACCAGGTGCGAAGTCGCGGTTTTGCCAGATTTGCCAGCGTACTTTCGGGAGGACCTCTTACTACAACCGGCACATGAGGCTCTACCACACGGAGGAGCAAGAGAAACAGAACCAACAACCAACTCAGGGTGTCCCGCTCTCCAAAGACAGAGAAGATCAGAAGAAGAGCGATGCTGCAGAGGCGCTGATGACTGTGGCAATCGGTGTCCTAAACGCCCTTCCTAATGTCTAGTATTCAGACTTTCATTGACGCTGTGTTGAAGTACTTGGATACCTTCGTTAGGTTTTGCTCACTGTATAGTTACAGGCCAAGGTCACACGCCAAGTCCCGCTCACAAACAGATAGACTGTGGGGATCGCTGTCCTTAACGCCCTCTCTAATGTCTAGGTCTCTGGACTCTCATTGGTGCTGTGTGGGAGAGCTTTTTTATGGTTTGCCCACCTGTTTGGTGAAAGGCAAAAGGTCATGTAGTACTAGTAGTCGTCAAACTGACAGTGATGGAAGGAAGACAAGACTGTGACATCTGGGGTCCTCATTATTCAAATAATCGCTCAACTTGGCCAGGGTTCCTTCAATGTGCCTTCAGTGTCTTCCTGACCCTGTGATAATCAAATAAAAAAAAGGCTTGGACTTTCATTGACTTTGTGTTGGGGAGCTCCGTTGAGGTTTGCCCACCTGTCTAGTTGCAGGTCAGGTGTCTTCTCATTAGATGTTCTCCAAACTGAAAATGAAGGAAAGAGGACATGCCAATACCGGGCTCACAAGAAAGAGAAGCGTTCTGCCGCATACTGTTGCGACTGCTTCTTTAAAGGCCCTAATGTCTAGGACTTTGAGCATTGAGGCAGGCCTCCCGACGGGTGATCCTGATGGGTCCAGCTCAGACCTGGTTGCCTTTCTTTAGGTGGTGGGGTGATGAAGTTTCGTTAGATAAATTATAAAAATATTGTAAAATTGGTTACTGTACTACTGACCAGCCTTTTGTTCTTCTTTTATCCCTATGTTGTTGACGTTTGTTATGGTGTCTTGATAAATTGTCTCTCCCAACATCTCAGTGGAAGTCATTCACACATTAAACTTGCTCGCATATCATCAGGCATCATTCAATACATCTTCGAGCATTTCAGTTTTCACTGCTAGTTCATTCAATGAATTTATTTACAGTTCTGAATGGACAACATAACAATAATATAACTGCCATAGCGAACAAACACCCTTAATCTTTTTTCCTCCCCACCTGGTTTCATCTTTTAGATTCTATAGTCTCAGATGATAGCTGTTAAGGTAAATGAAATCATACTCAATGGGGTCAGTCCTTTGGTATTGTTCAATTTTGGTCACTTTCAAACCTAACACCAGGTAGAAATATGAAATTATTCCCAATACAGAGTGAGTGTTTAGGTGCACGATATTGTACCGAATCACATCCAAGGCCACCTGGAAATGCAACATTTCCACCCCCTCCATTCGACCCCTATTCCCCATATCAAAAATAATGGACCACTCCTATCTTGAAAATTCCTGGATATGTTGCCTCCCCATTTTGATTTCCCAAGGTTCGGAAACCTTGTGGTTAACACGATAATTAGTGGACAGAAAAGTGCAGAGACTCCATACTTGGTATGTAAGTTATTGAGTACATGATGGGATTATCTGGTCACCTGTAGTCAACAGAGGTCAAAGTCTGAAAACCTTGTAAACATAAAGAGTGAATGGAAGGGAAGCTGACACTCCATATTTGGTATGTAGGTTGGCCTGCTCAATGGTCATATGGAGTACAAGATCCATCTGATCCAAGGTCATATGGAGTAAAACTATTCTCAAAACTATCTTCAACACTATAACTATAGTAAGCAAATAGTTGCAGAGATTCATATTCATCCATATGAAGTTCAAGATCACTATTGTTTTCCAGGCTGGTCCGCGGCCACAATAATTGTATGTGATAAGAATCTGTTTTGTGTTGCGGGAGTTATACAAATAATGTGTGGTAAATATCGGTCAGTTACTCACAATGTGTGGAGTGGTCATGGTGTAGTGGTTACAGCCCTCGCCTCGCATGCGGAAGGTTGCTGGTTCGAGTCACAGCTTAGTCGGTAATCCCCTTCGCTGGGGAGAAGAAGGCAATGAGGAAAGGAGCCGGCTACCCTACCTCATATGCCACTGTAACAGGTTCACACCCGATGCGATTTGATCGCGTGGGACTACCTTCTTCTTCACCATAGCAACCGTATTCTTCGAAATGCTAAGCGCAATTTGCAAGCAAACCTGTAATTTGTGGCCTTTGACTGTGTTGCAAGAATTGATTGAGATCATTCTAGCATTGCAATTTGCAAATAACAGTTCTGCTACAAATTCTGTATTTTCCGAATATTCGCCCCAATTTGGGAGATCATCTGTGCTTCGTTATAATGTTCACCTTTGTGCAAAAGTTTGAAATCATTTGAGCCTTAATTACTTACAATTCTCATATATCATTAAAAAAATTGCCTAATTTCCCTCCAAACTCAGCATTTTCCAAAATTTCACCTCAAATTAATTGAGGAAAATTATGTAACTTGCGTCTTTTCACCTTGTTGCAAATAAAAAATCATTCGAGCCCTGCAATTCTTGAATATTACCCAAAATGGTCCAAAATTAGCAAAAATCATGATTTCCCCCCAAATCGGTGAATTTTCCTCCAAATTCGGTATTTTTTCGAATTTCTGTCTAAACTGATGAGAGAACATGTATCAAGTGACCATTCACCACTGTGTGGAATTTGATCCAGTGTAGGCTATATTGTTATATTTTAGGCTATATGTTTAGGGTATATCGTTAGGCTAGGCAACTAGGACTATATATTTTTCTCTATTTCTCCCGCCATTGTAGGTAATTGGTTTCAGTACTAGAATATAATATGAGCCTAGTTGAAAATTCATATTATTTAGGAGTCATTGAACAAGTTGCTGTCATGTTTACCATCGAACTCCCACGTGTATCTCCCACTTATAATATGATATTGACCTATGTTGATTAGAAAAATAACATGATTCATGTGGATTTGACCTCGATGACCTTTAAATTACCTAAATGTTGTTCACGACGAACTGTAGTCCAGTTTTGTTCGAACTCGACAAAGTTAGGTGAATCGCAATATGCAAATTCGACCTCCAGTGACCTTGAAATGACTGTTATGTTTTATCAGGACTAACTGAAGTCCACATCCATCAAATTACATCCAAATCCAACTGAGTCGGAAAAATCATATAAATTATGCATATTTCACCTCATGTGACCTTGAAATGACTGCCAAGTTTCACAAGACCATCCAGAGTCCCCACTCACCAAGATTTGTGTAAGTCGGACAAACTTGTATATTTCCCGAAAACATGCAAAATAGAGGGCAACAGTCATGCAGGAATGCCCACTTCCGAGTCCATCCAAGATTTTACTAAGGTGACATGTGTACAAGTTTCAACTCATTCTGACCAAGCGTTAAAGAGTTATTGCACTAACGCCTGATGGCCAGTTCACGGTTGTCAATTCGCATGCTCACAGCGGGTGGACCTAATAAAACATTTTGGTACAGACAAAATTCCACACATTGACTTTTCCTTATTGGGTATTTTAAAACTGTGATAACTCGTTGGAAATTGTGTAATTTCATCTAATCTTCGACTATGTTATTATCCTCGAGTGTGAGGGAAATATTAGTGGAGTTTTGTGGTGAAAGGATTCATAGTTTTCTCCTGGGGAGTTTCGAAAGATTGCCCCACCTCAAAACAAGCAATATCTTTATTCCTTTCACACCGTTCGAGCAGTCTGGTCTTTGACACAGATCATTAGCTTACCGCATGGAATGCAACCGTGAACAGGCTTATTGAATATCAAACATGACAAAGACACTAGTACACTTCTCTTCGGAGAGACTGGCATTGTAGAATATACTCTCGAGTTCTTCCCTACAGATGATAGACCAGGGTTGTCCTGGAGAAGTTACCAAATGATCCACGCTCTGACTACTACAATGCCTGCTATATGAAGGTATCTCATATTCATCTGCATCTTAGCAGTTTTCAGCAGTTTTTGTTGGAAGGCTTGTCACATTTGGGTGCCGTAATGTGCTGCCTTGTCACCAGTGTTGTAGTCGAGGCCGCACATTCCAAGTCCGAGGACAAGGCATTAGCCTCAAAACCGAGGCCGAGGCTGCACGTACCATCTGAGGCTGACGCCGGGTCACTTTTTATATCGAAGAAAAAATATCAGAGCATAATTTCACTAAGTCCCGTAGTATTATTGCTGAAGCCCAGGATCCCACTCCATGCCCACAGGCGTTGAGGCGATGAGGGATAATATTGAGATACCTTGGCATTGGTGAGCTTGTGATGCAAAATAGGTAGGCTAAACCTAGGAATGAATAGGCCTACTTAACATGCAAATTCCAGTTTATATAAATAATAAGGTTGGGCCCTTACCACAAGTCACACCTACTAGTGTTCAGAATCGAAAACATGTTTAAGAAAAAAAGTTAAAATAAACATTATTTAATCGGCCTTGCGAAGAACATCACTGATCACCGTGAGTACTTGCTATCATGCAATTTTGTTGGATTTGAATGAAACTCGTTGAATGTGGGCTGAAGTTGGTATAACCTGGTAGCATGGAGGTCATTCCAACGTCATTTGCGTCAGTCCCATTTTACTTCACGTAACATGTGATATGTGTGTTTGGAGGACTCAAGGTCTGCAATATCAGTATACCATGTGTGGATGACTGACTGTATGCATTTCATACTTCATCTGCCCTCTTTGATCGATGTTGTCTCCAGTATTGACAATCATTCAAGGCAATCTAGGCATGACACTTCCCATGTTTTTGTAATCTCTTTGCAATAATTGAAGTGACTTTGAAAAATTGCCCGGCCTCGGACCAGCCTCGGACCGGCCTCGGACAAATTTCCGCGGCTGGGAGCTCCGAGGCAGAGGCCGAGGCTGGACTCTCCGAGGCCGAGGCCACCACAATCTGGCCTCGAGGCTAAGGCTGGCCTCTAGTCCTCCAACACTGCTTGTCACTCTTCCTAAAATTCTCTTGAAAGACTCACAGTCTTACTACAGGAATGCGCTATTGATAGATAAAGGATCTGGTATCATTTCTGGTGGTGAAACTGCTCTGCTGAACAAACTGAAATTCACTTTTGACACTAGCCACAAATTCCTGTTTGTGCAAAAGTGTGATATTTTCCTACCAAAGTC